>JAODAL010012472.1:0-95271 GCA_025379985.1 Phyllomedusa bahiana | reverse complement strand
ACAAAATGGTTTTCACCCCATGCATCATGCAGCTGATCTCATAGAATAACTTTCAGCTCAAACTGTATTTTATGTGATAGTTCATATCCCCTGAGTATTGAAGCATTTTGCCGCTCAATGTGTGATTATTAAATATACAATTTATTTTATGTGGTACTCACAAAACTTAAAGGGAAACTAAAATAAAAATGTTTCCATTAATACGTAATAGCCTCTTGTAGAGTCAGTAGAGCAGACCTGGGCATTGTACGGCCCGCGGGCCACATCCGGCGCTCTAACTAGCTGCGACCGGCCCATGTGAGATTTCCCGACATTACACGCAACTCAGTAGTCCCGGTGGCGCTGCCATCCGCTGACCGTTAAGGTCCCAAGTCGATACCAATCATTAAGGTATTGGCTAGGGACCTTGGCGATGGCGGCGGCTCTGCAGAGTACACCGGTGAGCTGCAAGCTGACTTGCGACTCACTGGAATACACAGCAAAGGCAGCGTGGCCTGATGACATCATATATACCTACTGGGGGACTTATATACCTGCTGGGGGACATATATATGCCTACTAGTTGCTAACAGAAGTAGAAATTTTGAAAATTACATAAGAAGTTACATAAGTTAGAAAACTTTTCATTGCGGAGGATGGAAAGCACCTCATAAATTTTGACAGCTAGTGTTTCATTTTTATGTTCAGTGTAGTTGAAGGGGTGTTCCCATTTTATACAAGATATGTCATCAAAGTGTGATAGGTGTGGGCAGGGCTGCCATCAAGAATTTCAGGGCCCCATACAGCCAAAGTGTCTGGCCCCCCCACCCCCAAAAAAAAAACAAAAAACATAGGGTGAACGGGGGGAAACTTGTTTTGGGGGTTTATTTTTGTAGAAACTTACCATGTGATCTTAATGACACATTGGGTGACATGTATGATTTTTAGCATTTAAACGCCAATTTTTGTGCGCATTATAATAGTGTAATATGCACCGGAATCTATGAACCCGGTCTACAGCGGGTCATAAATCAGGCACATTCTACACTAATATAAATGTCAATTCTGGTTCAGGTAAACCACTTTTAAAGTGCTCTACCTGTTCCAGCAGTAATGCGCCTGGAATTGCTGTAACGAAGCTATAAATGTATAGCTTCGTATGGTTGTAGTGCACCCCGCCCCCCGCATGCCCCCCGAAATCAGGCGCTTTACAAAGTGCCGCGGGCATACTGTAATGCTCCTGATATTGGCATGCGGTAGGTTTAAAACTACTGTGAACAGGGCTGCGCTAGATCTCAAGCTGAAAAGACGCCAGACTTCTGACGCAGCCCCGTTCATACATGTCGCCTTTAATCCTTATTTTGTGGGTCAGTAGAATTCCGTTGATACCAGATTTATAAAGAGTGTTTAATGTGTTTTACTAGTTTTTTCTTAGACCAATAACCTCTTCTGTCAGCTAAGCTGTGTCAGGGATAAGTTGTTATGGGGTGAGGGTTTTTATTTGTATCATTTTCCATTTTAGGGTGCATATGACTTTTTCGCTTTAATTCCAATTTTATAGCAAAAGTAAGGTGACCGACACAAACATACAATTCCGACATTTTTTTTATGAACATTTAAAAATAATATAGTTTAAAAATTTTTTTTTTCCCCTGTCTCACCTGGGTATAAGTGATCACTAGTACAATATACTACGGTACTTGTGTACTACAGTATATTGTCATTCAAACCGTACATCCTGCAAAACTTTCTGTAAATGTACCTGACTACAGTGTCGCCTTCCCCTTGTTTTTTTCCTTTCAGTCCAGACCGCCATTATGACTTCTTCCGGGCCACGACTCGTCTCTGCAGAATTTACCACACACAGCTTAGAATCCTCACTTTTTCATCAGCTAATTATTGGTATATAGGTATAGAGTTAGGTAGCTCTATAGCTCCCCTCAGTTAGGTAGGTATATATAAGCCCCCTCAGTTAGGCAGATATATAAAGGTCCCCCTTTGGCAGGTATATAAATAGGCCCCCTCAGGCAGGTACATATTGGTCCCCTCAGGCAGGTATATATGGGTCCCCTCAGGCAGGTATTTGTGGGCCCTCCTCAAGCAAGTATATAGATAGGCCCCCTCAGGCAGGTATATAGATATAGGTTTAATAAAAATAAAAACAATAATACTTACCTTTCCTCCTTTTCTTCTGCCCCGACACTGGCGGCGTGACGTCATCACGCCGCCAGCGCGGGGATGCTCCTCTGAAAGCTCCTATTAGTCATTAGGCTGTGCGGCCGAGGAGAGGCAGAGGCGCGATGAGGACACTTCATCATACCTCTGCCTTGTTCATTGTTAACGGGGCCACGGCGGGCTCTGATGAGTACGGGGCCCGCGGCAGGCCCTGATGAGTGTGGGGGCCATAGCGGGCCCTGATAACAACCAGGCCTGAGGCCTTCTAATGTCATCAGATAAAGGAAACAAAGGGACCCGCTGCCAGCAGGCCCCCTTGTTTCACAATTTGCCCCGGGCCCCGTACAGAAGTACCCCTTGTACTGCCCTATCGGCGGCCCTTGGTGTGGGTCCCAACTTTGGCACCTGAATCCATCTAAGGGATCGGCTCTGAAAATCTCCACTTTAAAACAGAAAGCTTTTTCAAGAGTATAGGTGGGCAGTATATTTGACGCTACACGGAATTCCTATAGAATAAAATGGAGAGTAGTGCACAAGTGTGACCTACTCTCCGTTCAGGAGTGGAAACTTTCGGGGGCCCGTTTGCCATTACAGTGTGTACTGGAAACACTCTGGCTACAACAGATTTTTGGACAAAAAGCACTACAGAAAACTGGAGCAGCCCCCTTCATACATGTCACCCTAAGTTTATCTTTTGAAATGTATTAACCCTTTTAATCTCACCAAAGTGCTTTATGACAACAGATACATCAATTTAATTTAAAACATTGACTGGTAGCGGTGCGGTTTACGTCTCATTAGGAAGCTAGGCTGTACATATGTGGCCTCTCATCTTTAAAATTTATTGTAATAAATGGAAGCTATGGAAACTGGCAAGTGTTTTATCCTGAGATTTCTGTAATTCTCATTCATTTCAATAGAGACAGACATTCACATCTTCCAATGGTCAGACATCTTAAAAACAGTAGCCTATACCGGGCAAACAGCATATCAGAAATAAAATTCCACCACATGCTTACACGTTTTGAGTCCAGAGACTCTTACTCATAGCATTGCCCTCTATAGGCTACTGTTTTTAAGATGTTTATAAAATAAATTTTGGATTTTTTTTTATACATGTCCAAAGGGATTGTACGTGTCATCACTCTATTTTGTTCTATGGTACTACTATTTTTTTATTCAGTCTCTATATAGTGATGATATATGGTCATGGTGTGGTAGTATTATTCAGTCACTATGTGGTGGTGATATCTGGTCATGGTGTGGAGGTATTATTCAGTCATGTGGTGGTGATATGTGGTCATGGTGTGGAGGTATTAGTCACTATGTGGTGGTGATATGTGGCGGTATTATTCAGTCACTATGTGGTGGTGATACATGGTCATGGTGTTGCAGTATTATTTGATCTTTGTATACTGGTATCATTGGTAATATTAGTCTTGGTTTGGTCTGTAACAGTATAGTGATATTTGCTCCCTGTATAGTGGCATTATGTGGTCACTGTATGAACATTATATAGAAATATCATCCATAGAACATTGTCTTACAGCTATGTGTATGGGTTTCTGTATATACAATACATTACTTTATGTAAATGCATGTTTATAGACCCCTGTAATGCTGATGTTGTGTTGGTGCTGGTCTGCAAGAGGTGGCGGGGCATGATTCTGTTAGGTGGGGCATGGTTAGAGGCATGGTCTGGTGTGAAGTAATTTGTTTGGGAGTGGTTAAAGGCGTGTCTTGGTGTGATGTCATTTGTTTGGGTGTGGTTAGAGGCGTGGCCTGATGTATCCCTCTTTGCAATCTCTAAAAGTTGGGAGGTATGTAACTGTCGTATAAATCCATACCAGTTTCAAAGTGGCATGGCTGAGACAAATTTTGCCATAGAATGGGACACATGTATAAGGTGCCTTGAGACACTTTCATACATACTGGCACCTTTTACACTCCTCTTAAGCGATTTAAAACGAATGTGTCGGAGCCAGGTTTTACACATGTCACCCTTAATGTCTATAGACTTTGGATTTCTAATGTGTAAATATATCTTGTAGAACAGCCAAATATTACATAAGCAGTTAATCACCAGTATGAGCAACCAAACCACAATGCTCATCATACTTCTCCATTCCCTTTATGTGGGATGAAAAGCCAGCTAAACAGGCCAAATATTTAAGATTTATTTAATGCACGGCTCTTATACTCTTCAGAGCTATGGCTCTTTTCTCGTTTGCAGACATTCTACATCTGTGACATGTTTGAGAAAGGTCCATGACTGACACGTCACATTCAAAATTGTCACATTTCTGTCTCTCTTTGGAGAATGAATTTTACGTGCATTTTGACTACTGGAGGGCTGTCTATTATCTATAATTATTTTAGATTTATAACATAAAAGTTCATGTTTTAGTTTTGGTATGAAACATACATTTTAGTTCTTTTCTTCTATTTCCATGGCGTTCTGGTGCAGATTTCTTATTAAAGGGATTATCTTATGTCTCAGAATCAAAAGCCACCATGTAAGAGCGTCTCCCACTGTGGAGGACCCAGGCTGTCTATGTATTACATCAAGGACCATTCATTTGAAAGCCTGCCAAGACTACTTTCCCATGCAGCAGAAGTGGCATCTCCCAGTGATTACAGCTGATCAGTTGGACCCAACTTAATTAGTTTATTGGGGCACCAGTTTTTATTCAAATAGGTTGACTGAGTAAGACAATCCTTTCAAGATGGTTGTATCCTATTGCTTGTATTAACAATTGGTGCTTCACTAGGCATAGTATTAAGCCTCATCTCACCCTTGGTATTGCATTTCTGCACATAAACTAGACACATGCCAAATTAGCACATATGGCAAATACAGTCGGCATGTTTGGTGAATGGAAAGATTTATAGGCGGCAGTCTCCCTGTGAACGTGTGGGATTATCATACACTATAAATATCTAGATTTGTGGGAAGAACAAATTCTAATTACTTGTATGCACAAGAATGCGGTGAGATAATTGGGTTTTGTAGGCTGTAAGTGAAGAAGTTAACTACATAAGAGGATGAGACATGTACAGTTGAAACCAGAAGTTTACATACATTATATAAAAAGACACATATGCATGTTTTTCTTACTATCTGACATGAAAGCAGAATAAACCTTACCCGTTTGTCAAATGCCAGAAAAATAAGAGAGAGATAATTTTTTAAGGCATTTTTATTACTTTTGGCAAAGTCAAAAGTTTACATATACTAGTATTACTATGCCTTTAAACACTTTGGGACAGCCCATATGCTGATGTCATGTCTTTGAAAGCTTCTGATAAGTTTATTGGCAACATCTGAGTTAATTAGAGACACAGCTGTGGATGTATTTCATCACACACCAGCAACACAATGCTTCTGTATGTAACATCATGGGAAAGTGTAGAGAAATCAGCCAAGATATCAGGAAGGAAGAGAATGGTGGACTTGCACAAGTCTGTATCATCCTTGGGTGCAATTTCCAGATACCTGAAAGTGCCTTGTTCATCTGAACAAACAATTATACGCAAGTACAAACAAGATGGGAATGTGCATCTATCATACCGCTCATGAAGGATACGGGTTCTGTGTCTCAGAGGTGAACGTGCTTTGGTCCGACATGTGCATATCGACCCAAGAACAAAAGCAAAAAAAACCTTGTGAAGATTTCTGGCGGAAGCTGGTAAGATTTGTCATTATCCACAGTGAAATGAGTACTATATCAACATGGGCTGAAAGACTACTCTGCCAGGAAGAAGCCATTACTCCTAAAGAAACATATAAAAGCCAGATTAATGTTTGCAGATGCACACAGAAACAAAAACCAACATTTTTGGAGACATGTCCTGTGGTCTGGCGAAACTAAAATTGAAAAGAGTAAGAAGCTTGGGAAACCTAAGAACACCATCCCAACTGTGAAAAACACGGGCTACAGCATCATGTTGTGGGGTTGGTTTGCTGCAGAAGGGGCTGGTGCACTTCACAAAATGGGATGGAAATCATGAAAAAGGGAAGGGAATTATGTGTAAAGGGACATCAGCCAGGAGTTAAAGTTTGGGGCGGGAAATGGGTTTTTCCCAAACCCTGACAATGCCCAAAAAGCAAAATCCCAAAACCGGGTTTTAAAAAGTGCAAAAAGGAAAAAAACCATTAAATTTTTTGGGGATTTGGTTAAACCTTTAAAGCCCAAATCCCCAAACCTATTGAAAATGTATGGGCAAAGCTAAAAAAGGGGTGCGAGCAAGCCCCTACAAACATGGTTTTTTTCACCATTCTGTCAGGAGGATGACCCAAAATTTTCCTAAAAACTATTTTTAGAAGCTTGGGGAAGGACCCAAAACCATTTGCCCCAAGTATAATTTAAGGACGCTACCAATATAAGAAATGTATGGAAATTTTTGACTTTGCAAAGTAAGAAAAAATCCCTTAAAAAAATTGGGTCTTGTTCACGATTCTGGATTTGGCAAATATAAAAAATTTTTGGGTTCCTAATTGATCTAAAAAGGGGGTAAGGTTTTATTCTGTTTTCTGTTCAGTTAGGGGAAAAAAACCTTTGGGGTTTTTTTATATAGTGATGTAAATTCGGGTTTCAAATGAAATTTTGGTTTCCCTTGAATGGTTTTTACTAGAAGGGGGTTTTTAACATTTTAAAAAAGAAAACCATTTTTTTAGGAAAATCTTACGTGAAAACAAAACATTAGCCCGGTGGCCTGCTTGATCCTCACTTTGGTTGTCATGAGTAGGAGGGCATGCAAGGGTTGCCAATACTCCCCTTTTCATTGTGGATTCTCTTTTAAAAGTCCCGAAACATTGGGGTTAATTTATGAAAAAAAAGGGGGAAAAAATCTTAAGGAAAAAAATTTTGGTGATTTGTCCAGATAGACTTCTTTTTCTTCTGGGGAAAGGAGTTAATATAAAGTTTTTGCTCTCTTGATTTAATAAGTAACATAAAGGGATAATCTCTCTGAAGTAAAATTCTTCCAGACCAGGCTTTTAACAGGGTGCCTTAAAATAGTGTGTGAGGGTAGGAGGTGGTGGGGGCAGTTTGGGCCATGTTCAAATATGAGACAAAGCTTCCATCTAAAAGTTTAAATGTTTAAGAGGGAAAAAAATGAAATATAGCTCAGAGCATTTGCTGCTTTTGTACCTGATTTTTTCAAGATTGAATGATAAAAGCTTTCCATGGCCTTTATGACTAGTGTAGCGATTCTTTTTGACGTCATAGGTCGATAGTCGATTCGGCAATTATCAATAGGAATCCGTGTCGATAATAGATTTTCGCCCTACCATTAAAGTTTTATGGGGAGAGGGAAAAAACACCTTCATTTTAACCCAAAAGGGGTGGAGAAGCTGGAATTAAAAAATCCACAAAGCAAACTGTATACGTGCTAATTTAGGGGAAGCAAAAGGTTATAAAAACACAGAAAAAAAAAAACACAGACCATTATATCCCCCTTTTTGCCCAAAAGCAGAGCCCTTAAACCTGCAGACCCCAAATTAAAAAGTGCCAGAAGGCTATGATTTGAAAACCTCAATTTTCTTGAAATGGACATTGGGGTTTTTCCCCGCCCCGTAACGCGCATGGCCCCCAAAAAACCCGAGACCCCAGATTAAAAAGTGTGAAAAAAGGGGTCTTTCAACCCCCATTTTAGTTGAATGGAAATTGACTAAAACGTCCTGTACCGCAGTATGACCCTTAAACCTGTCTGACCCCCCAGATTAAAAAGTGTGGGGAAAAGGGGTCTTTTCAACCACCCCTTTTAGTTTCAAGGACATTTTCTTACCTGTTGGGCCACAGATGAGCCCCAAACCTGCATGACCCCACATTTTAAAAAGTGCCAGAAAAAGGAGTCTTTTCAACCCCAATTTTATTGAACTGGACATTGACTTATATCTGTCCTTGGGCACAGCATGACCCCTAACTGTTTTGACCCACAGATCACAAAGTGCACTATGATATTTTGGTACAGTGACTCTCATTTAGTATATTTTTTGGTAACTGGACTTTTGTTTACAGAATTTATTTAGGAAGTTTTATTTATAGGTTTTACATTATTATCATTTTGCTTTTTTTTCAAGTGTAAGATAAACATACATCATTCACCTCCTGCTGTTTTTAACCATTTACAGACATTTGCCGTACTCATACGCAATGTCGGGTAGGAGGGGGTTCCGCAAATTGCGTATGGAGTACGTCACGGCGATCTTTGCGCGGTCACAAGCGGAGTGCGCGCGGCAAGATCGCGGCAGGAAACCAGCGGAATTTTACCGCTGGCATCATGCCGCTTCCCCCACGGCCGGAGGTGCGCTCGGCCGCGGGGTTTTACCCCCCACCGATGTCGTGACATGTGGTCGCGACCATCGCGGCTCGGGCGGAGGTGTGAGCTCCTGCCGCCCGTGATCTTCGGCGCAACAGAGTTGGAGAGTAACGGCGCTGAGCGCACGTTACCGGTCTACTACCAGGACAGCCTGGACGCTGAATGACAGCAATCCGGGTGTATGGGTGTCGTCACGATGCCCACAATGCATTGGTGGGCAGCGTGACAGACAGTGCCATGGAGACCAGGATACAGCTATAAGCTGTATGCTGATTCCTATTGCATGAATGATCTGTCGATCGATCATGCAATTACCCCTGGGGGAAAGTGTATAAAGTATGGGGAAAAAAGTAAATAAAAAAGTGTAAAAAGTAAACACAAACACAAAAAATAAAATAAAACTCGTACATCGCCCCCTTTTCCCCTCTTTTACAAACGCCAATCGCCATAAAAAGATCAAAAATAAATAAAGATACCCATATTTGGTATCGCCGCGTGCGTAGGCGGACCCACCCTATATACTGTCATGTTAAGTAACCGTACGGTGTGTGCCGTTAAAAAAAAACCCCAAAAAACAGTCACAGAATAGCGATTTTTGTTCATCCCGCAGCACAATATAATGGTAGTAAAAAGTAATCAAAAATCATTATCAACTGTCAAGTGATGCAATTTAACGTCAGTTCATCCCGCTAAAAAAAAGGGCCTTACACAGCAATGTATACGGAAAAATTAAAAAGTTCTGGCTATTAGGTGATAGCGAGGCATTAAATATTGTTTTACACAATATAAACACTTTTTTTTCAAAAATTGTTGCTTTCAAATAATAAAAAAAAATTACATAAATTGGGTATCACCGTAAATCGGTCTAACCCACAGAGTAAAACAACTTGTCACGGATAGCACGGTGAACGCTATTAAAAAATAAAATATAAAGCATGATAGGATTGAAGTATTTTCTTCAACCTGACTTCCAAAAAACAGATTTAAAAGCGAGATAAAGCTTGTTCCCCCCAAAATATTACTATAAAGACGCTTCAACTCTTACCGCAAAAAAATCCTATACAGCTCCATAAACAGAAAAAATAAAAAAGGTTATGCTTCTCAGTCTGCGGTGATGCAAAAAAGTGTTTTCCTTTTCAAAGATAAATGTGTTTTTATTGTGTAAAAGCAGTTAAAACATAAACAAATATAAAATGTGGTATCGCTGTATTCGTGATCAACCTGCTGAAGTAAAACTAGCATGTCATTTATACGGCACAGTGACCGCTGTAAAAAAATAAAAATTAAAAAAAAACACTACCTGGATCTGTGTTTTTTGTACAAAATGACTTCCAAAAACTTAATAAAAAGTGATCAAAGATTTCATATGCCCCGTAATGGTATCAATATAAATCATCAACTCATATCGTAAAAAAAGCCACAAGCAGCTCATATGCAAAATTTAAGGAAAGTATTGGCTGTTCAGAATACGACACTTAAAAACGCAACTTTTTTTAAAACTCGCTTCTATTGTGGTAAGTATTACAAACATAAAAAACTATATTAAATTTATATTTCATTGTATTGTACGACCCCATAGTAAAGTTATTCCCGACATTTATCCCGTATCGGCGAATACTGTAAAAATGTAGCCCAAAAACAATGGCGGGGAATCGCGTTTCCCCTCCATTCATGTCAATGCTAAACAAACTACGGAAAACCTTGTGCGCCCAAAATGCAATTTACACCTTAGGTGAGATCCATGAGGGGCGTTGAATCCATATGGAGCAACTTCTGGAGTTTTCACCTGTTTTAGTACTTTGGGGGCTCTTGGAGATGCGACATAGGCCCCTCCAATATCTGTGCGCCAAAAGCCAATTAGGCACCTCCCTCCTTGTCCCATGCCATGCGCCAAACAGCAGTTTACACCACATGTAGGGTATATGAATTGATAGAATTGGTAACACAATTTTGGGGCTTTTTTTCAAGGATCTTGTAATAAATTTAAAAATTTCAGCTAAAATTGCAGATTATTGGAAAAAATATTATTTTTTTTATTTTTCTGAGGCGACCTCTAAAAATTTTGTAAATAGCCTGTGGGGTTAGATATTACTCACTACACTGCGGATTTATTTCCGCTAGAGGGTGTAGTTTCCTATATGGGGTGTTGTTAGGGGTATTTATTACGTTTTGGAACCTTTAGGGTGATCCGCAAACTGAAAAGCCACCTAAATAAAATTGTGATGAATATGAAGGCCCCAGAGTCCAGTAGGTGTCTATATTCTGGGGCTTGTGTTGAGCAAATAATGCATGTGGCCACATATGGGTATTCTCTGAAAACGGCAGAATCTGGGGATTCTATATTATTTTGCTATTTTCCTGATCACATTTACGTATTCTTGTCAATAATGCATAAAAATATGAAAATCTGCAAAAAATGTGAATTTTGAAATTTCTCTTCCACTTTGCTTTAATTTCTGTGAATCAACCTAATGGGTTAAATTAACTTTCTAAATGATGTTTTGAATACTTTAAGGGGTGTAGTTTCTTAGATGAGGTATTTATGGGGGTATCTAAATACAGGTAATCAAAGTCCGTTTAGACTGGATGTTAAAAAAATATGTATATTTGCAAATTTTCTTAAAAATTTAAAAATTACTACAAAATTTTATAACCCCCCTAATTCGAAAAAAAAAAAAAACATTTAAAAAAATATCCCAAAACTCGAGACTATGTAGATGTTTTATAAACTTTTTTTGATGGAATAATATCTGTTTACATGCAGAAATTTTTAAAGTTTGGGAAAAATTTGGAAAATTTTTTCAATTTTTCCCCATAATTTGTATTTTTCACAAATAAAATCATTGTTTTTTTTGGAAAATTTTTTTTACAAATTTTTTGGGAATTTTTAATTTTACCTTATTTTCAAATTTTTTTTCAATTGATAAATAAACCCCCCAAACCCCTCCCGCAGTTTTAAAATGTAGAGGGGTTAATTCCCCCCCCCATAATAATAAAAAGTCCTAATATCCCAAAAAACCCCTTTTTAGTTGAGAAGACATTTTCCCCTCCTGGTTTCTGAGACTGTTTCAGCCCAATCAATTCAAGGGTTTTCCCAATTTTTCCTCCAAACCCTTCTTCAGTGATTAGGGCCCGGGATCCCTGGAGTTTCAAATAAATGCGACCCCATAGTACCCCCAAAGCCCCAGAAAATTTTAAGCCTCAAATTGGGGCCAATTTGTGCCCACCCCGGGGGCCCTTTTTTTGACCCAAACTTAACCTAAACAGAAATCACCTTTTTCAAATCTGATTTTTTTAGAAAAATTTTGGAAAAGTCTCCTGATTCCCCCTAAGGGTTTGAGAGTTTAGTCCCTCCCCGTCCCCCCATCTGTTAACACGGAGGTCCAGTTTCCCGGGGCCCCGACTTACAGTGGGGCGGTGGAGCCCGGGGCTGCGTCTGAAAATTATTAACAGCAGGTTGAGCTGCCGGGGCCGGATTCAGTGGGTGCGGTGGACCCCCAGGCGGGCTTCCTTCATCTATTTACCTTTTAAAAAACCCCCTTTTTAGGGGACCCAGCAAGAAAACAGTCGTGCGGGGAAAAGCAGAGGCGGAAGTTTTAAAGTAGACCTCCAGCCTTTCCCTCAGTACCCCCATTAAAGGGGGAACCGGGGAAGCGCTTTGCCCCTCCGTTTTGAGTGGGGGCCCAAAATTTGGGGCTTCATTGGAAATACTGGGGGTTTAAACCGCCCCCTTGTTCCCCCCAAGGTCCCCTTTTTTTCTTGGCATTTTTTTTCCCCTTTTTAAACTAAATTTGGCGGGAGGAAATTTGTCTCTGTTCTTTGTTCCCCCTGTCCGTGCTCCATCCCCCATGCCTCTGAATAACCTACATTGGCCCAATCTTCCGTACCTCCCTTGTTCAATTAAAGGGAAAATTTTTTTACCGCTATTTTTTTCCCTGCAATTTTTTATAGTATTTAAAATTTCCTTAAAACCCACTTTTTAAAATAGGATGGAATCCCCCATGTCTTTTTTTCTTTTTTTTTAATTGTATTAAATGGGTTGTTCAATACAGGGTTGCAAGTATTTTAAAAAGGATTTTGCAAAAACAAGTCTTTTGGGCAAATATGTGCCCTTTAAAACAGTGTCCTACCTTTTCCCGGGTTTCTGACAGAAACCCCTAAACCCTTGGGCCACTCTTGCCCAATTTTTAAAGGGAACAAATGTTGTTAAAAACCCCCCCTTTTTTTACAATGGGGACCTGTAGAAAAAAAATAGTTTGATGCCCACAGCAAAACCCCCCAAAAAATTAAAAACCTGCCCCTTTTGACCCATTTTTGGGACAATTGTGAAGAACAAATGTCTGTTAGAAAAAATTTTTTTTTTTTAGAATAGGCCCCATTGTTGCTTTTTTTAAAAGGGACCCATGCCCCCAAAAATTACAAAAATGACTTCTCAGCCACTAAAAAAAATTGTGAGGGGAAAATGCCACTTAAAGCCACATTTCTTTTCCCAAAAGGACCAGGGTTTATTGCTGTATTCACAGCAACATGCCCCCAAAAAATTAAAAATATAAATTCTCAGCCACTATAAAAAATGTGATGGAGAAATCCCCACTTAGAAGCCCCATTTCTTTTCCCCAAAGGCCAAAAAAGAAATACTGAAATCTCACAGCAACATGCCCCTCAAAACCATTGACAATGCGAAATTCCTTTAAAGAAAAGTGATTTAAAGGGAATACGGTTTGTCAAAAAACCTTGCGTCTTTTCCGGGTCTCCTCAAGAAAAACCACAAAATGAACGGGTTGGGGAAAACCGAGAAAAAAATTTTTTCAGAAAGAAAAAATTTCTTTTATAAAAAAAAATTTTTTCAAGAGGACCTTTCTGTTGAAGAGGAAGGGAAAAGGGTAGACCAGAAATTATCGGTGCCCCTCGGAAATTGGGGGCCCCCAACACCCAGAAAACCCCTTCCTTTTCATCTTGGGGAAATTTCAAACGTTCCCCATTATTTTTGGGGAAAGCCGGATGCTTTTTGTCTGTAATGCCCCCTTTCCAGCTGGGGCTGAAGGGCCCCCGCTCAGATATGTTGCTGGCTGCGGGGCCCAGGAAAAACACCTCTATGGCGTGGCGGGGGTTAGCCCCGGGCCTTTCCCGCCCCCTTTTTGGGGGTTACCCCAGAAGGGTCTTTTGGGTCTGGAACACATACAAAAAAAACGGTTTTGATAACGCGATAGTGTCCCCACCATGATCTTAAGCTGGTCCTCTGTGTGTTGGATGTGTCCCCTGTATTGCATGCTTTGGGTTTGGGGTTTGGTAAATAAAAAATTCCCAGAGGCCCCCATTAGGCTTTCCCACCTTCCCCTGCTGCTCCCGGCTCGGTACTTGGCACTCTCCTGCTTTCACGTCGCTGATGTTGTTCCCCCGTAAACCTTTGAAAAAACGGGGGAAGCAGACGAAACCCGATGTCTCCAGTTCCGCTTTTTAATCTCTATTGGGTGGGGGGAAAGGGAAAGTGCTAGTTGTTTTTTGGTCCCGGGGACCCCAGGAGGGTGTCCACCCAGTAATGTTTTTCCCTTTTTGAGGGCCCTTTTAATGCGAGGATATGTTGGGGGGAAATGGAGCACCCAAGAAATCATGGGGGGAGATGGGCCTTGTTTTCCCAAGCCTCGGGTCGAGGGGCACTAGCAAACGATCTTCCCCATTTTCCCCCTTCCCCCTCAAATTTGCGCCAACCTCTTTCCAAGGCGGGAAAGGGCGGTAACGTTGGTGTCCCAGGGAATTTCCTTTCCCCCTCCTCCCCCGCTTCCTCCCCCCAGCTTCAACACGCCCCCGACTTGCCTGAGATGATTCACCCCGAAGCTGATGCGCCGCCTTGCTCTAGCCCCTTGGGCCCCGAACCCCCTGCCTAATAAGAGCGATAAAATTGAGAAACTTCGGGCCCTTTTGGATTTGATGGGGGAAAAAAAAGGGGTTTTGTGGGCCGCATCCCGTGCCGTCTCCCCCTCCCTCGCTGGCGGGGCCTGTTGTTTTTAGAGTGTCCAACGACATTCCAAACTAAGATCACCACAAGCTCATGCTGACAAGGGCATTGTCCGCATGACCTTTTGGTGGGTTCTTCAAAACCCGGCCAAAAAATGGTTTCAGACTCTTTTTTACCTGCCCCGACTCTCAGTGGGTCAAACCCCCGAGGTCCGCACCGCGCTTTTCAGGCCCTGTGTCACTTTCGTACTTCTTTAAAAAAATTTCGCTGCTCCCAATCGCTGGGGAGGATGTGGGGGTGGAATACCAGGTGTTGCCCCGTCAACAATGAGACGGTTGACGGGGGGGCCGAGCTGACGCTGCAAAAGCAGGGCCCGGCGGGACGAAGGGGGGTGCGAACGGGGGAATGCAAACCCCAGACCCGACCTTCCCCAGAGGGAAATCCCCGACCCGGGTTAAACTCTTTTGAAATTTCTGGCGACAAGGTTTTATGGGCAAGTGCCAGGCAAGGGGGTGTTTCTCCCGCCTACCGGGTTTTTAAGGGCGGCCACAGATTTTTGCCCCTTATCGCCCAATTTTTCCTGGAAAAAGGTTCTTGTCACCCTTTTAGGGGGTGGTCTCGGCGGGAAACCGCCACCTCCCTGACCCGGTGAGGTACGGGCTCCAAGACAGATAAATTTCAACACGGGCCCGGTTTTTTCCCGGGCAAGTGAAACCCCCAGAGGACCCTTTGGGGAAAGAAACCCCCGCACCATCCCTCGGTTTTGGAAAAAGCGTGCGCCGAGCGAGAGCCCCCCGTCACCCCCCGAACATCCCCCCCAGCCCCACCCAGTGAGCTGTCAAGAGGGGTATAGCGGGCCCTTTGGGCCCTTTCTTACCCAGTCCATGTGTCGGGGGGGTCAGATGGGCTTTTCCCCCCAGATGCAGACAAAAGCCTTTAAATTTTAGATGGGCAAAGTGGCTGACCCAGGGCAGGGCCCGGTTTTCTGGCAAAGAAATCCTGCTTGGCAAACTGGTTTTTTGGGGGGAGGCAAGAGGGCCCTGGGCGTGGCGGAACCCCCTCCGTGGGGCCACCAAAGGAAAAAAGGGAACAATTTTCCCCAAAGGGCCCAAAAACCTGGCAATGGGCCCACATTCAGGCTTTTGGGTTTGGGGGTGGTTGGGGTTTTTGTGTTTCCCTTTTTGCTCTCAACCCCGGAAGACAAAATGGCTGCCCAGAAGGCCGCTGTTCGGCGTTTCCCGGCGGGCAAACGGTTTGGGAAAGGGGAAGGGGGTTTGGATGGGGTTTTCTTGTGGTGCTGGTGGTACTCGGGCACGGTGGGGGCGAAGGGGGAGGTTTATCCCCGGTCCCTGACTCTTGGGGGACAGGGGCAAGCTGAGGAACCCCCTTTGGGGGGGCGGGGAGGGGAGAGACCAAAAGGGGGTGTGACGTGGTTGGGGGCCCGGCGCGGGCCCGGCCTTTTTGGCCAAGTGTTTCCTCCATTCAACTCATGCATTCCCCTGCATGTACTAGACAGGGTTTGGGGGTGGTTAAAACCTAAGATTCTTGCCCTACTTATGCGTTTACAGCAAAGGGGGGGCCTATGCCCCTGGTGTGAAAACAGAGGCCTGGGTCCAAAAAAAGGGCCCCGGCTTGAAAAGGGCCTTTGGGCCCTTTTTTACGGCGATAAGCGAGGGGCGGGGGGTTTTCCCCACCGTGGTGGGGAAAAATATCAGGGACTTCTGCGACCCCCCTCACCCTGGGTGAAAAAAACCCCGTTGGGTCCGCCCCTGTCATCTTTATCATCATCATAACACAGGTACTTTTGTCCCTCCTGCATTCGCATCCCGGGCTGAGGCCAAACAAAAAGGGACTGAAGGCAAATTTCGACCGCCCGGGGTTTTTGACGATTTACCGGGTTCCCTTTCCCCCCTCTGATGGCATTTAAATAACCCGGGGGGTAGAGCAGAGAAAATCTCCCCTTTGGCCCCTTGAAACTTTTAAACCCCGGTTTTTTAGACCCCAAACCCCATTTTGTATTAAAAGAGGGGCTTCAAAAAAAGGATTATCCACAGTGGTGGGTACAGAGGTTGACATTTTGGGGGGCCTTCGCTTCATGTTGGCCCGGGTGCTGATGAGTGAAAGACGACATTTGGGGCCGGGGACTTTGGGGGGCGGGAGATAAGGGCTGCTGGAATGCAAAGGGTTTCATTAACCCCTGAAAAACGATTTTGGGGACGCTGTTTTGTTACTGAGATTTCCCGGGCCCTGACCCCCGATGACAGGCCGGACGGGGGCCCCGCAACCGACAATCCGCTGGCTTGGTGTTTTTTCGCCAGCCCCTGGAAAGGGCACCTTCCCCTCGTACCTCTACTCCAATTTCCTTTTAAAAACCCCCCCCTTTTTCTTCCCCTTACCACCCCCATTTCGCTCCCTGTTTAAAAAGATAAAATTTGAGGGGTAAAGGAAGGTTTTGGAAGTTCTTAAATTTAAAAAACGGAAAAAACACAGCTTTTTCAAATCCCTCAAAAACAAAACCAAAAATTTCTGGTTTTTAAAAAATTTTAAATGCCAAAATACCTCTATCAAAAAAATTGGACTAAGGGGAACCCGTGCAAAAACACTTTTTCGAAATGTATACGGATAATAAAAGGTTCTTTTGGGACCTAAACATTCCCCCTGTGGTGGGCCCACCCCAAATTGCTGGATTCAAATTTAACCCCGCCCAAAGGGCCTCTATTTAAAAAAATCTGGACCGGGGCCCAAAAGTGCAAAAAAAACAGTTCTGAAATGTAAAACGGTAATAAAAAAAGGTTTTTTTTGGCACCTATCAAAACCCTTTGGGACTACACAAAAAGCTGGATTTAAATTTAAAATGCAAGGGGCCCCCTATCAAAAAATCTGGGGCTGGGCAAAAATGCCCAAAAAAAAGTATCTGAAATGTATACGGATAATAAAAGGGGATTTTTTTTGGCCCCCAATCAACCTGTGGGACTACAAATTTTCCCCGGATTCAAATTTTTAAATGAAGGGACCCTATCAAACCCCCTCGGACTGGGCCAAAAAAGGCAAAAAACACGTATCTGAAAAGTATACGGATAATAAAAGGGGATTTTTTGGGACCTATAAAACCCGGGGGTGATACACAATTGTGGATTCAAATTTAACGCAAGGTACCCCTTTTCAACAAAGATGAATGGGCCAAAAAATTGAAAAAGAACACCTATCTGAAATATATACTGATAATCAAAGTGGAGTTTTGCACCTAACAAATAGACCTGCAGTTATGAGAAAAGATCTGTCTCCTAATATAAGTTCAGGCTGCCCAATATCCAAGTAATATTTCAACAGTAAACTGTTAATAATAAAGCTATTGCAATGCAATGTCTGCAATACAATATCCACTATTCTTTAAAGAGCTTGTCTGTGTTCGCCCGCGGGGCCAACCCCCCCTCCCCCGCTTCCACCCGTGACTTTACAGCGGTAGATGCTCCTTTAAAATTCTCTGCCTAACTACCTAAAATCTGCAAATCTCTGCTCTAACTGAGTTCTAAGGATCACAACTAAAAGTAGAGCTGTCTCTGTGAACAAATAGAATAATTTCGCTAAGCTGTTTGCACAGAGGCAGAGCGCACGTCCTACGCTGACACACACTGATCATGAACAGGAAGGGCTGTTCTATGTAAAGCGAGGTCATGTGATTTTTCCAGCCAATCACAACCATAGACATCCCAGTCATGACGTCGCACACACATCTCACCCTGCTCTATTCTGTAAGCTGATTTGCTGGCCGCCAAAATGACAGGAAGCGCCGAAAATGGCGCGATATTAATAGATTATGCACAGATTTTAACCTAAATTATCGCGTGATCTAAAAAATCCGATCAACGTAAATACCGTGCCGATTTCAACTTTGTCGATAATAATCGCTCAACACTACTCTTTAGTTCTTCCTGTCGTACACGTCATACCCCTCTGACACACGTCGTTCCTCTTTAGTTCCTCCTGTCATACACGTCATTCCCCTCTGACACACGTCGTTCCTCTTTATTTTCCTCCTGTTCATACACGTCGTTCCCTCTGACTCACGTCGTTCCTCTTTAGTTCCTCCTGTCATACATGTCGTACCCCTCTGACACACGTCGTTCCTCGTTAGTTCTTCCTGTCATACATGTCGCACCCATCTGACACACGTCGTTCCTCTTTAGTTCCTCCTGTCATACACGTCGTACCCCTCTGACACACGTCGTTCCTCTTTAGTTCCTCCTGTCATACATGTCGCACCCATCTGACACACGTCGTTCCTCTTTAGTTCCTCCTGTCATACATGTCGCACCCATCTGACACACGTCGTTCCTCTTTAGTTCCTCCTGTCATACATGTCGTACCCCTCTGACACACGTCGTTCCTCTTTAGTTCCTCCTGTCGTACACGTCGTTCCTCTTTAGTTCCTCCTGTCATACATGTCGCACCCATCTGACACACGTCGTTCCTCTTTAGTTCCTCCTGTCATACATGTCGCACCCTTCTGACACACGTCGTTCCTCTTTAGTTCCTCCTGTCGTACACGTCGTACCCCTCTGACACACGTCGTTCCTCTTTAGTTCCTCCTGTCTTACATGTCGTTCCCCTCTGACATACGTCGTTCCTCCTGTCATACATGTCGTACCCATCTGACACACGTCGTTCCTCTTTAGTTCCTCCTGTCATACACGTCGTTCCCCTCTGACATACGTCGTTCCTCCTGTCATACATGTCGTTCCCCTCTGACACACGTCGTTCCTCTTTAGTTCCTCCTGTCATACACGTCGTTCCCCTCTGACACACGTCGTTCCTCTTTAGTTCCTCCTGTCATACATGTCGTACCCCTCTGACACACGTCGTTCCTCTTTAGTTCCTCCTGTCATACATGTCGTACCCATCTGACACACGTCGTTCCTCTTTAGTTCCTCCTGTCATACATGTCGTACCCATCTGACACACGTCGTTCCTCTTTAGTTCCTCCTGTCATACACGTCGTTCCCCTCTGACATACGTCGTTCCTCCTGTCGTACATGTCGTTCCCATCTGACCGTCGTTCCTCTTTTGTTCCTCCTGTCGTACACATCGTTCATAGGATATGTAGACGTTGGCCACCTGTGAATACTTGTGAGCAGGGATGCAGACATATACTGTGGCGTTCCTTCTGCATATCCATAGTGAAATAGAGTAAGGGTATGTGCACACCGAGTCTTTGGATCCGTGTTGGGTCCGAAAAGCGCATCCAAAAACGTACCGTCTTTCGGATGCAAAATGCAGCTAAGTGTTTGGATGCATTTTGGCTGCAGCAGAATCGCACCCTATAGTTTATTATAGAGGCAGCTGTATGTTTGGATCCATTTTGGCTGCAGCAGGATCGCACTCTATAGTTTATTATAGGGCTCCTGCTGCGTCTTTTGGATGAAAAATTGAAATGACAATTCCTGGAACAGATGCGAAAGACGCAGTGAGACGCGTATCGCCAATCACTCGTGTGAAAGTCGATGCGTGTTTCTAATAAACAGCAATGTAAAATCACACTGCTATTTATTCGATACGTGTTTGGGTCTGTTTGGGGACCAACAGACAGATCCAAACACGTATAGAAAAGCGTATGTTACACGGAGTCAAAGATGCCGTGTGAACAGACCCAAATGTAATCACAATTTCACTCTGGTTATTCCTTTTTCAGCTATGGATACACAACAGCTCTGTATGGTGTCCTCAGTCACCAACAAAATGGTGACTCGAAAAACTACAATCCACATCCCCCTCCTTATACACACAGGGGAGGGCGAGGCTTGTGAGGTCACCACCAGACCAGACCACAGTCACAGCAGTGCTGTAATACATGGTCTTTGTACATGGACCAAAATGTTTTTATCTTGGATGTGCTCTCTCTGGTGGCTAAGAGTGGGAAACCTTGAAAACTATTATGCATTTTTTAATATTTACCACAAATTGAATGAAAGAAAAAAATATGACAAAATTGAACACACAACATTTCATCAATAAAAAAAATAAAAAAATGTGATGACAGATTCCCTTTAAGTGCAAAGTCAGTCAAATCTGGCATGTGTCACTTTATGTAGAAATAGTTTTTTGATACTTCTTTGTGATTCAGAGAATGTTTTCTTGTGACACATTGTGCTTTCATTTTGTACAAAATTTTGCTCCATACAAACCTTGTTTATATGTGAAAAATTTGAAAATGTTGAAAATTTAGAAAAATTAGCAATTTTCAAGTTCAAAAATTTCCACGTGTAAGATAGTTATACGACATAAAATAGTTTATAACTAGCATCTGCTAAATGTCTACTTTATGTTGGCACCACTTTTTAAATGTCTTTTTTTATTTTTTAACGACATTAGAGGGCTAATAAATTTATAAATTTAATAGAAATATTTTACATTTTCAAGAAAATTCGCAACACAGAATTTTGTAGGGACCAGTCCATTTCTGATGTGGCTTTGAGGGGCCTGTATGTTAGAGACCCCCCCCCAAAAAATGACTCCATGTAAGAAATGCACCCCTTAAAGTACTCAAAACAGCATTTAGGAAGTTTGCTAACCTTCTGGTTGTTTTACAGTAAGTAAAGCAAAGCAAAGTGGAGGTGAAACTTCAAAAAATTACTTCTTTTGGCAGATTTTTTATATTTATCATTATTTACTGGAACATGGTAGATGATAACAGAGAAACACAACTAAATATTAATTCCTCTGATTCTTAAATTTTTAGAAATATCCCATATGTGACCCTAGTGCACTATTGGACTAGAGTAGGAGGAGCACCTACTAGGATTTTGGGATCTCTTTTTCATTAGGATTTTCTTTAGGTGCTACAACTTAATAAAGACCTCTATATAGACCTCATTTAGGAAACTTCACTCCTTAAGGAACATATCAAGGAGTGTGGTGAGTATACTGGTCCCCACAGGTGTTTCACAGATTTTTTTAGGTTGTGAAAATTAAAAATGATATTCTTTCCAATAAATTGCAGCTTTAGCTGAAATTGTTTCATTTTTACAATGAATCCTGAAAAATCGGCCCAAAATTTGTGGCAGGGCGTACAAGAGTGGGAGCAGTATTTGACTTTTGGAATGCAAATTCTGATAGGTGTCATATCACATTTGCAAAGCTCCCAAAGTAACAGAACAGGTGAAACCTTCCATAAGTCACCCTATTTTAGATTTAACACCCCTCACAAAATTCACCTAGGGGTGTATTGTGCATTTCATGCCATCAGGTGTTCCACAGTTTTTTTTAGCATTGGAAAATGGAAAAACAAAACAGCAATTTCACTATTGTTTGTTGATGTTTTTAATGGTATCATTTTTAGGGGGGTATGACATTTGATCTCCTTTTGGGTATTAGGCTATGTTCACCCGGCTAATTTGCGGGACGTAATTACGCCCCGCAATTACGCCATGTGGACGGGGGCGGGGCGGGAGCGGGGGAGTAAGCAGGGGGCCGGCACTTCGCCGGCCCATTGACTATCACTGCTAGCGGCGCGTATACGCTGCTAGAAAGTGACAGGTGAATTATCTCCCCGCCCGGCGGATTCGCCGGGCGGGGAGAGGGAGACGTAATCCATAGTTTCTATGAGAACTGTGAATTACCGTAATGAATGGGCCGTTTTCGGCCCGTAATTGGCGCACTTCGGCGCGTAATTACGGACCGAAATACGGCCCATTTTAAGCCGTGTGAACATGGCCTTAGAGTGAAGAAAATATTGCAATCCTAGTACTGTTTTTTCTTTTTATGTTTTACAGTGCTCACTGTGCAGTATACATGACATGTTGGTTTTACACTGTGGGTTGATGTGATTCTAGCGATAACCAATTTATATTGTTTTTATGTTGTAGCACTTTAAGTGTTTTTATTGTGTAAAACAATATTTATGCATTGCTATATTCTGATAGCCATTACTTTTTTTATTTTTCTGTATACAGAACTGACTTTTTAATTGACACCACTTTGGCCTTTATATAAGTTTTTAATCCCTTGTTCTTCCATTTTATGTGCAGCGAGATGAACAAAAATTGCAATTCTGACAATATTTTTCTATTTTATAGTGTTCATCGTGTGGGTTTAATAACACAGATTTATACACTAGGCTTCTGCATATGAACGGATACCAAATATGTGTACTTAATTAATTGTTGATCGTTTTTGGGAAAATGGCAGGAAAAGGGTGATGTACGTGTTTTATTTATGTTTGTGTTTTAACTTTTTTTTTTACTGTAACTATTTTTTTTTTTACTTGTCTCCATATGTGACTTCACTCAGCTACCTAGTAGATCGCTGCTAAAACACATAACAGTACATTACTTTGCTGATACATATTGTAGCTGTCAATCACCATGCCTTTCTGTGCCATCCAGAGACAACCTGGAAGCCTATGTTACGCTTCCGGTTTGTCATGAATACCACCTTTACCCCTGCAATTGTGTCGCAGGGTGCAGATGGAAACAGAAGGAACACTATCCGTCTGTCTTTCCCTTAGCTGCCGCAGTCACATTTGACCATGGCATCTAAGGGGTTTAATTGGCCATGAGCTGAGTAAACTCTGGTCTTGGTGAATGCCATAGGGCCCAACCTGTAATTTACAATTGATTTCCCACAGCGATCATGCGGCCTCTATTTTTCAGCCTGAACGATCGCCATGACATAAATATATGTCATTTTGCATTAACTCTTACCCAACTATGACATAAACTTACGTTAAATAGTAAGGTAGTAAAATATGTCTTTAATGTGATATAAAAAAAACAGAGTTAGACATCTAGCCTTTAATAATTTTTAGGTTTTTTGGCTATGCTGTCACATAAAATGGCATCAGTAATAGTAATAATAAATAGCATGTGATGCTACAAAATATGGAATCTACAGGGTGAGTAAAAAATCCCACAACACCGTTTTATTTCGGAAAAGAAAGGGAAAATTACATATCTGAATACCCTAGTAAGTAATGGGTGAGGTGGCTATGTCCGGAACATGGCCACCATCTTAAAGGCTGCCACATTGGCAAGTTTTTCCAATGGAAAAGTGGTCATGTAGCATATGGGAGAAGACCAAGATTTGTCATTGAAATTAGTTGCCGCAATCAGATCTGCAATATATGTTGTGATTCAAATGTTATCAACACAGAAAGTTCAACATTTTTGTTGTTCAGTACAGGTAACTGAAGTTGGAATTGATAAAAGAAGAGAGGATTGAGGTAATTCTGGGGAATGTAACTGCCATATAAAAGCTGCAAGCTTCAACAACCCACACCCAGAAGGACCACCAATTTCACACAGCACTATTCCATCCCTCACAGCCAAACTGAAATCAAGAATGTGGTGTCAGCCAGTCATCCCTTGTTGCAAATTTTTATTTTGATAACATAAGAGATATTGCAAATCTGATTGTGGCAATCAATTTCTGAGACAATTCTGGTCTTCTTTGATATGCTACATAACCATTTTCCTATTGGAAAAACCTGCCCTTAATCCAATATGGCGGTCATGTTCTGGGTGTAGCCTAAAAGTTAGACCCTCTCACCTTTTACTTGTTAAGGTATTCAGATATGTAATTTCCCCTTTCATTTCTAAAATAAAAGGGTGTTCATGAGACTTTTGATTCACCATGTAAATAATCAGTCTAGATTTGCCGTAACGCAAACAGTATTCAAGTGAACGGGACAGTATAAAATGCTTCTTTGAAATTTATGGCAGTTGCAAAATATGAATCAGGCTCAAACCAATGTATACATTGGAGATGCTGCAGCCCCCTCAAACAGCTGATTGATAGGGGTGCCAAGAGTTGGATTCACATTGATCTAGTATTCATTTTGAGATCTTTCCATATGATTGGCAAACAATTTGAAATCTATAATAAAGTATTGTAAAATCAAATTTTTTTTACCATTATTGTAGCACTTTCAATGGTCAGTAGTGCTTTAATAAAACATACTGTAGTATGCACTATGCATGGTATTTTTTCTGGTATTTTTCCCCAAAGGCTTACTGTTTTAAAGAACTTTAAAACACTGGATAAAATGACTGTGCAAAACATTACTAGAGATAGGCGAATTGATTCTAACGAAGTGGACTACGATTAGAATTTCAGGAAAACTTCGGTTCTGCACGAAATAGAAGTTTAGGAAAGCGTGTTTTTAATTGCTAAAATGGCCGCAAGCACATGGCGTTACATGGGGCAAAGAGCTCTGGGAGGAAGAAAGGAACACCCTCAATGACATGTGCAGAGATGAAGCCAGAGACCGACGGGATTCTGTGACGTCACAGCACTATATAAGTCCGGACGCCATGCTGGCTGCTCACACTGCTCTCGTTGTGCTGCTGCTGCAGAGATCTCACACAAAAGAAATTTGTTTTTAACAGCGATTTTAGGGGAGGGGTGTCACTGCTTTTATCAGAGACTGCTCCTCTTCTGTTATCATTTTGATTTAGTTTGTGGGGTATTGTAATTCAAGTCCAGGATGGGTCTAGTTCTGCCCCATATACATTTTAATGCCATCTGGTCAGTTCTGGAGTGCATTGAATACCAAAGGGTTATCTAAGTCTGTTTGTGCTTTTGTGTTCAGTAAAATACACAGCGTTTTTACATGCCACATACCAGTTAATTTTTTCCTGGTGATTTCTGTAGCGTCATCCACTTCCTCCCAGATGACATCGGACAACCCCAGCCAAGAGTCAGTGGGAACGTCAGACACAACCCTTAGTTGGCATGTCAGCGGCCCTCACCTGTCCTTAACCTGCATCTGTCCCGTCCGGTTCCCTCAGCCAGAGATCTACTATGTGGTCTGGGCTCATGGCCACTATACAGCGAGGATGAACAATTTGAGGACAGTCAGCAGCTACTTGGCAGCGAAGAAATGGGGCCGACATCCCCTGCTTCTTGCAGTAGGCGGCAAAGTATGGATGTGGAGAGTGGCATGGGAGGTCATGTTATGAGGGGTCAGCCTCTGCATACCAAGACCATTGAGGAGGACAGCAATGAAGATCCAACAATAATCGATGATGATGTAGCCGACCGCACTTGGGAGCCAGGTGAAGCAAGGGCTTCATCATAGTCAGGAGAAGAGTCCATCAGTTTGCGTGTCAGGCAGCGTCGCAGCCAGCAAGTGGGTAGTGTGTCCGTGAGTCAACAGAGTAGCAGCAGTGCGAGGTCGGGAGCCAAACGGCCACGGTGTAGAAAACCCGCTTCACAGGCCCAAGAACTTAGCGCACAGGGGCTCAGCGAGGCAGCGGCGGTAGTAGTCACTCAGTGCGGAGCGTTGGCGGTAATATCAACTACTCAGCGGTGTGGCAGTTTTTTTTCTAAGACACCGGAGGAGCCGAATATGGGTATGTGTAGAATCTGTGGGCAGAAAGTGAAGCGTGGCCAGGGAGCTAGCTTTGGCATCACGGCCCTGCGTCAACACATACAGCGTCACCATCCGGTGGCCTTGGAAAAAACGTGGCTCAGATGTGGTGTTCTATCCTGCCGCCGCAGCAACAGCAGCAGCAGTGCCCAGTGGCACGCATGCCATTTCAGCCAGTGAAGGCTCCACCACCTCTGCAGAAGGGAGATGTTTCTCTTTGCCATCATCTACCGCTTCAGATGCTTCAGCTCCTCGCTACTCATGGCGCCAGCAGTCGTTCCATGAGGCGATTGCAAAGAGACAACAGTATGCGTCCAACCATCCTAATGTGCAGAAGCTGACAGTGCTTCTGTCCAAGTTGTTGGAACTGCAGTCCCTCCCTTTCCAAATGGTGGACTCTGCACCGTTCAGAGAACTAATGGCTTGTGCCAAGCTGAGGTGGAGAGTTCCAAGCTGTCATTTTTTTTCCAAAAAGGCAGTACCAGCCCTTCACAAATATGTAGAACAGAAGGTGGGCAGTCCTTGAGCTTATCGGTTTGTTCCAAGGTGCACGGTAGCGCGGACGTGTGTAGCTGTAACTACGGTCAGGGCCAGTACATGTCCTTTACGGCCCACTGGGTGAATGTGCTTTCTGCCCAGCCACACCAACAACTTGGACAGGAGATGCCGCTTTCTCCTCCACGTTGTCAAACTGCTGCTCCTGCGCTAATGTCCAGCGGCAGCTCATGCGTGACACCTGCCATTTGCTGAGGCCGTTTGAGGAGGCTACGGTATTTGTCAGTCGCCAGGACTATGGGATGAATAACGTCATTCCACTGCTTCATGTCCTGGAACAGATGCTGAAAAATCTGTCTGGGCAGGGGACTGGAGACGTGGCGACTACATTTTGCGGCCACATGAGTCCGGTGGGGACTGAACTGGAGGAGGAGGAGGAGGACATTGGAGCACAAGCATTGTCTGGTGAAGTGAGTGGTTTTTCTACCCAGGTGACAGGAGAGGAGGAGCAGGAGCAGCTGGAGGAGGTAGATGAAGATGAGGAAGATGAGGCAGATGACCCGCCGGCACCGTGGCAGTATACAGTGGAGATGGAGGCAGGAAGTCCCTCAGAGTCACTTGCGCACATGGCCCGCAGCATGCTGATTTGCCTGGCTAGTGACAGCCGAATAGTCAACATCCGGCAGAGTAATGACTTCTGGCTCTCTACCCTCTCGGACCCTCGCTACCGGTCCAAAATGGGAGCCTTTTTTCCAGCTGCTGAGAGGGAGGACAAACTCAAATACTATAGAGAAATCCTGTGTAGTCAGTTGGCCACTGCCTATGTGCAGCATGGTCCATCCTCTGACAGGTCTGACCAGGGGGTTCCTCAGCGCTCACATACCACTGCCACGGTTGTTGTGGGAAGGTGGGGGGGTAGGAGCAATACCAGCTCCATCAGCAACAACCTAAGTCTGGTGTCGCTGATGAGCAGCTTCCTTCACCCGCCTAGTGAGAAGGGCACTCACCAGCAGCAGCAGGACCTGGAGAAGACCCTGAACTTACAGTTGGTGGCCTACATGGACAGCACTCTGCTACCCCAGTTAGAACATCCACTGGACTACTGGGCAGCCAAACTGGATGTGTAGCCGCAACTTGATGAGTTTGCAGTGGAGAAGCTGTCCTGCCCAGCCAGTAGTGTGCCATCAGAGAAGGTGTTCAGTGCGGCGGGGGCCATCATTACCCCAAGGAGAACTCGCTTGTCCACCAGAAATGTGGAACGACTGACCTTTGTCAAGATGAACCAGGCGTGGATCGGACAGGATCTCCACACACCAATGCCTTAGGCGTCAGATTACATCAGCCACGATGCCTCACCAAAACTTGAAATGAGTCTGATTTCAAACTACCTGCCTCAGCCACTATTCTGATGCTGCTACCCACCTGATGCCACACATCTGCTGCCAGTTTCTCCATCTGCCTACCACCATCTTTACCAGGGACTGGTATTGCCACCTAACTCACACTCTTTCATGTGCCACTCTCTGATACCTCAGCGTGGCTGTTTTGCTGCGCTGGACCTCCACACCTGTCATGTGCACTTTATACTCATGCTGCTGGTGCGGCTGCTGCCGTCACCTCCGCACTCTGTCATTGTGCCACTCTGTGACCTACTCATGTTTTTCCCACCTCCAGAATTTGTCATTGTGCCACTCTATGACCACATGCTGCTGCTGCTGTTGCTACCGTCACCTTCACACTTTGTCATTGAGCTACTCTCCGACCTCATGCTGCTGCTGCTGATGCTGCCGTCACCTCCACATTCTGTCATTGTGCCACTCTATGACCTCATGCTGCTGCTGTTGCTGCCGTCACCTCCACACTGTGTCATTGTGCCTCTCTATGACCTCATGCTGCTGCTGCTGTCGTCACCTCCACACTGTGTCATTGTGCCACTCTGTGGCCTACTCCAGTTGGTGCCACCTCCAGAATTTGTCATTGTGCCACTCTCTGACCTCATGCTGCTGCTGCTGGCACTCCCACCTTCATTGTGCACCGTGACCTACTTGTTTTCACTCAGAATTTGTCATTGTGCCACTCTTTGACCCCATGCTGCTGCTGTTTAGTCCCCGGAGTCGATTGCTAAGGTCTTATAAATCAACTTGAGGCCTTAACAACAGGCTTAACAACCGACTGGAGTCCCCGGAGTCGATTGCTAACTCTTATCAACTGACTTGTATTGAGGCCTTAACAACTGGCTTAACGACTATTAGCGAATTCACAACGCAGTTAATTCTGTGTCTCCCAGTGAAGGTAATAGGATCCCCCAGTAAGTTATACGTCCCCCAGTAGGTGAATATATACTTTATATGTCTCCCAGTAGGTAGGTGTGTAGCTTACATGTCCCCCAGCAGGTATATAGACAGGTTACGGGTCCCCCAGCGGTTATATAGGTATTTTATAGGTCCCCTAGTAGGTATATAGGCAGGTTATATGTCCCCCAGCACACATATGGGTAGGATATATGTCCCCCAGCACATATATATAGGTAGCTCATAGGCCTTATATAGGTAAATTATAGCTCCCCCTGTACGGATATAAGTAGATAATAGCTCTCCCAGGCACATATAGAAGTAGATAATATCTCTCCCCTGCGCATATAGAAGTAAATAATAGCTCTCCCCTGCACATATAGAAGTAGATAATAGCTCTCCCCTGCACATATAGAAGTAGATAATAGCTCTCCCCTGCACATATAGAAGTAGAAAATAGCCCCCCTCTGCACATATAGAAGTAGATAGTAGTCCTCTGCACATATAGAAGTAGATAATAGCCCCTCTGCACATATAGAAGTAGATAATAGCCCCCCTGCACATATATAAGTAGATAATAGCCCCCCTGCGCATATAGAAGTAGGTAATAGCTCTCCTCTGCACATATAGAAATAGATAATAGTCCCCTGCACATATAGAAGTAGATAATAGTCCCCCTGCACATATAGAAGTAGATAATAGTCCCCTGCACATATAGAAGTAGTAATCCCTAAGATCCCAGTAGGTGATACCTCTATATTAAAAGTAGATAGTTCCCTACATTTTCACCATAGGTATTATAGCACGCTAGGTCCAGCGATTATATAGTATTTTATAGTGTACCACCTATACTACCTTGCGGTTATAGGTCTCCCGCATCTTTTCTTCGAGCGTGGTACTCACACGTGCGCCCATAGCACACTGTCTAGGCTGTGCACCTCGATAGCGCAGCCGCATCTTGGCACCCGATACTGCGACGAATACATTTATCCCACGCCTCACCAGGCCTAAGCCGTCTAGACTTATGTATAACGCTAACGATCAATAGCGCTCGCCCTGGACACATATAGTTATGACTCACTCATGGATTGTGCCACTTTTGCCCCGTTGCCACACGAATTTGTATGCTCTAGATAATAGCTCTCCCCAAGTCCATTCTATGAACACCTGTATTTCCTTGCTTTCCACCTGCAGCATAAGAAGTTGCAAATAGTTTACCTCTTTTCACCTGCACATGGATGGGAAGGTATATTATCTAGCCAACAGTGCAATATAGACAGTAGTAATAGTCCCCTTGCACATGATTTAAAGTAGATAATAGCTCCCCTCTTGTCACATTTAGAAGTAGAAAATTAGCCCCTTGCACGATATAAGAAGTAGATAGTAGTCTTGCACATATAGAATAGCATTGATAAGCCCCCTGAAACATTGATTGTAAATTAATAATTAGCCCCCCTGCGCATATAGAAGTAGATAATAGCTCTCCTCTGCACATATAGAAGTAGATAATAGTCCCCTGCACATATAAAAGTAGATAATAGTCCCCTGCACATATAGAAGTAGATAATAGCCCCCCTGCACATATATAAGAAGAGAATAGCTTCCCCCTGCATATTTATAATTAGATTATAGGCCCCCAAGATGAATAGAGACAATTAAAACTAAGAAATTAACCACACTCACCTGACCTCGCTCCCTGCCGCTGTCGCTGCTCCCGTTCGTTTTCTTCAGCGGCGTGACGTACTCAGGCCGCGCGGCAGTGTGTTGACGCGCTCGCCGCCAGTGCTGTTCTCTCCGGCGTGCACAGAGCCGCATCCTGCCAGCGGCACCCGAGTACTCTGTGGAGCTTTCTGCTCCACCCAAGCATCTAACTGTATGTGCGTCTGGCGGACGCACATACAGTTAGTCCCGCCACCGCTGCCATCACCAAGGTCCTAAGCCGATAGCTTAGCGACTAGTATCGGCTTAGGACCCTAACGATCGGCGGATAGCGGCGGCGGATAGCGGCGGCGCCGGGGACTACTGCTGTTGATGACATCATCTCCCCACTGTGTCATTGTGCCACTTTGTGGGCTCCTGATGTTGCTGCCACCACCAGAATTTGTCATTGTGCCACTCTGTGGCCTACTCATGCTGCTGCCAAGTGACCGCTGTCTCACTGGAACACCCTGTGGTTTCCTAATGCTGTTTCCACCCTCAGCACTCAGTGACGTTGCCACTATGTTTAGTTTTCCCCTTCTTTTCACCTGTCAGAAGGAATGGGAAGGGTTAGTATTATCTAGCCAAAAGCAGGTGTCTTAGCCCTCAGCTTTTTTTTCCAGCTGGCGCTGCCATGACTTTATCAGGCTGCATTCCCGCTTCAGTTTTTTGGTCAGCTTTGCCCACGTAAGTGCCCAGGGAATTTTAGAGTGAAGCGATTCTAAGAGCGACGGCAGTCATGTGCGTGTCATACTAGAACATAGCATTGGATGAAGACAAAACCATTGATTCGTCTCAAATTAATTCAAAAGAATTTTGTGGGGAAATTCGGCGAAGTCGGTAAATCGAATTTTTGAGAAATTCACCCATCTCTAAATATTACACAAGAAAAACCACCACCAAAAATGTAAAAAAAACCTTAAAATTTTTTTAAAAATTCTCTTCTGAGCCTTACCTTGCTTCCTATGCTTACAAAATGACATTGTCCAGGTAGAACATGGATTTGGTTTGTTAGAAAAAAAAGCCATATTTAAAGAAATAATACGCACCCAATATGAAAACATTTATTGGACACACAAAAGCTCTAAAGTACACAGGGTCAAATGATTTCCATCTTTTTATGTTTTTGTGAGTCTATTTCCAGTAAATTTTGTCATGATATGTTAGGTGAACACTATGGACGACATGTATGAACGGGGCTGCGCCAGTTATCTGCCGCCAAGAAACTGTAGTAGACCTGTTCTATAGATGTATGAACAGTTGCATTTCAAACTTTGGTGAGATAAGTGTCTGTGTGACACTTTTTAATGCGCCAAAGATTTGGGGCGTTCTGGGGGGCGTGTCACACCACATTCACAGAAGCAGACACATTTATGATTCCTTGACGCCAAACCTAGGCGCAGAACAGTTAGAACAGCCAGACCAGGTGGTCTGCCTGAGCCTGAGTTGTATAGACATTAGACTGCTCCTGTATGTATGACCTGCAGAACATCTTTATACATTCTGGCGCATTCTACACCACCTTACAGCTATTTAGAACTGGCCTGTCAGTGCCAACGTTCATTCATGTTGCCCTATTTCTTTAAATGTGATTGATTTTTTTCTACAACACCTTTATGTTGTAGAAACACCTTATCCATGTTGCTTAACCACCTGCCAGTAGCACCCTTTTTTCTTATTACTGTTATTTTGTGGTGTCCATTGCTTATTTTTCTGTAACATGGGTGCAGCATGGCACTTATTTAGCCTTGAAAAAGGACGGGGTTGAAACAGTATTGGTGAGGGAACGGTTAGTAATCCTATACACAAAGGTATTTCTAATTTAATATTTTAATATTACTTAAATATTTTTATGCATGTAAAAAACTTTTGTACTTTCTGCAATGTAAAATCTAGAGCATTGTTAGGTTTTAATGTTTGGCTGGAGATATGTTTGAAACCCAAAATATCTGAATTTATGAACTATTTTTCCCTGGTACTTTGACACTTAAATGATTAGTTACAGAGTCACTAAGTTTCAGGCATCATCAACTTGGCTGCATTTCTTCATTTGTTTGTATGATGACATACAGTAATTGTGGACCCTTGTAGTATCCCTGTATGGCTATATTTTTCCCTAATATGGCATGCGTTAGAACAGGCCCCAACTTGACATGACAATGTAATATGCTGAATTGCATGTCACATAACATTTGTGTTCTCTACTGGAAGTATTGGCTCTAGGATTGACTATCCCAAAGTATTATGGATCATTATATAGGGCACATAGAGACTGGCCGACTCTGTAGTACTATGAACAGTACAACCTAAGGGTATATTCACACAGCTTATTTTGAATGCTGAAAATTTCAACGCTGATTCAACGCAAGTTTTAGACATGGATTTTCAATAGTAGACATGGCCATGATAATACATTTTCAGTGTTGATCTTCTATGCCCAAATTCTACGTTGCTTCAGTAATAAATCTGCCTCAAAAAGTGACATGTACTTCTATATTTTAAGCATCAGGAAAATAAGCATTGTCTGCACGGACAGGCAGATTTTCCATTTAATTCTTTCTCGCCGTAGCAATATTTGTGTATCTCACATAGGATTTTTCCTCCACACCTTTCAGCAATATTTTTTTCCTTTTCTGTCTACATAGAAGCATTAAGGTTTCTTTTATTCGGGACATGATGTATTTTTTTAATGTAACCATTGATTATAGCATATAATGTACTGATAAACGAAAAAAAAATTATGACTTTCATGGACGCAGCAATACTAATTATATTTATTTATTTTGTTTATGATTGATTATAGCATATAATATACTGATAAACAAAAAAAATTACTTACATCAATGCAGCAATATCAATTATATTTATTTATTTAGTTTATGATTGATTAATTTGTTAAAATGCAAAAGTTTTGAGTGTTTAATTTTTTTTTACTTTTAAAACTTTATTTTTTTGTTTTTTTATACTGTTAGTCCTTCTAGGGTACTTAACCTTTCCTAGCACCCCTCGCCTACGGCAATGGAGGCATCCATTAAGACTCTGGCTGCCAGCAAAATGGTCACCACCCTGGGGGTACCAATAGGCCAAAATATCCTTTTTTCTAATCTTTTTCACACCGCTGTCACATTTACCATTGAATTTAAGGGGTTAAAATGCCAGGATCTAAGTAATCTCCAGTCCCTTCTACTAGAGGCAGGTCTTAGTGTAGCTAACAGACATTACCTGCCGTGTATAGAACAGCCTCAACGAGTGGGCTTGCTTTATAACCCCCTACCAACCTCATGACGTAACTGTACGCCAGTTCTGGATATGAAGTTGAAACAATGGGTTGTAATTTTCCATCAGAATTGGATGCTGAATCTATCACAAATTCAATGATCTATCTGCATCAGATTCAGCATCTAAATCAACCGTGTGATCGTAAAATATATTGGCAATAATAGCAGAAAGCAATTATGAAAAAAATTGTGATGCAAAACGCACATATGTAGTTTATTTCTGCTAAATCATTCTTGCACCACGTTAATGCACAGACCCAAGATGATACCTCTTGTTATATTTCATTAGCAGGAGTTTTGTGGTCAAAAACAAAATAAGTTTCTATGATGAATATTTGTTGAGGTTTCAACAGTGAGGACCAACAGCAGTTTGGGCTGCCTTTTGTAAGATTTTCTTGGAAGCTACTGAAGAGCACCATCTTTTTTATATGATGAATTTGCTTAAAATTTTTGGACAATCCCCTAGTGGAATACATACAGTATATCACAAAAGTAAGTACACACCTCACATTTTTGTAAATATTGGATTATATCTTTTCATGGAACAACAATGAAGATATGACACTTTGCTGCAATGTAAAGTAGTCAGTGTACAGCTTGTATAACAGTGTAAATTTGGTGTGAACTCAAAATAACTCAACACACAGCTATCAATGACTAAACCGCTGGCAACATAAGTGAGTACACTCCTAAGTGAAAGTGGAAAACCTGTGCCCAAAGTGCCTTAACTCTCTTCGGCAAGAAGTTCACTATAGCTTTACAAGTTGCCACTGGAATCCTCTTCCGCACCTTCGTGATGGCATCATGTAGCTGGTAAATGTTAAGAGACCTTGTGCTTCTTCAACTTCTGTTTGAGCATGCCCCACAGATGCTCAATAGGGTTTAGGTCTGGAGACCTGCTTGGCCAATTCAACACCTTTATCCTCATTACAATCATGTTGGAAAGCTGCCCTGTGGCCCAGTTTCCAAAGTGAGCAAATGATGCTCTGCTTCAGTGTCATGGTTCATGCTGCTGGCCCTGCCATGGATGTGCCTGTGCATACTATGTCCCCTGTTCTAAACCTGCTGCTGTCACGGCTCATGCTGCGGCTCCCATTGCAGACCGCGGGCATAGCTATGTTTCTGTTGTAACTCCAGTCTCTGTACTGGTTTCTGCGCTCTCCCTAGTGCGTGCGTGGAACTGTTTTAAAATTTAAAGGGCCAGTACGATAATTGTCCAACCTATGACCTGTGACCTTCTGTATTAAAAATAACTTCCTGCCCTTACTCCAGGGTTTTTTGTTTTCCTACATAGAACCTAACCCCTGTCTTAGCTACTGCTGTTTCCATTGTCTAGTGTTCCTGCATTAGTTAACCTTTGTGTTAACCCTGCGCTTTCTAAAGTGCTATCTACAGTTGTTCCCATCCCTGCACCAGTCCACCTATCTGCTGTTATCTGCCGCTGTAGCAAGTCTGTTACCTGCCTGGGAACTGTAGCCAGTCCACGACTATACCCGGCTGTGACCTGTCACCGCTACCTGTAACCGGTGTCCTTGTCTTGCACACAGTGTCGGACTGGCCCACCAGAGGATGTGTAGGCCCAGGCTTTGCGGCGGGCTCTGGTGAAAACCCGGACCTACTTAGACTCCACTCCCTGGCGCGGTTGTTGCCATCGCTTGCAGTGGTCCAGTGGATCCACTCCCTAGCCGTTACAACCTCATGTTGGGGTGATGTGTAGGCCCAGGTCAGACACAGCGGCGCCCGCAGTGGCCCCGTGGCACTGTGGGCCCGTTGCAGCCCAGTAATACTGAGCTGGGCAGAAGTGCGATGTAGTTACCTCATCATGCTGGAGGAGCATCCCGGCACTGGCGGCGTGATGACGTCACACCGCCAGTGTCGGGCTGAAGAGGAATGTTCTCAGCTGGGAAAGAGGTAAGGTGAGTATTACTGTTATTATTTTTTTTTTGTCATTCGAAAAGGTTTTATTACTGTAATCAGCAAAGTGGAACAATCAAACAAAACAGAGGGGTTATGATTCCGACAATATTGAATAAGATCTGTAACAGGAAGCAGAGGCACAATTTGTCTAACAGCGGGGTTTACAGAGGATATATTACCATATACAGTATAGAATATGTGTAATGAGATTGTAACAGCTAGGTAGTGGATCCACTGGACCACTGCAAGCGATGGCAACAATCGCGCCAGGGAGCGGAGTCTAAGTAGGTCCCGGGTTTTCACCAGAGCCCGCCGCAAAACTTGCTGCTGCGGGATTCTATCAGGTCGCTACCCCTGACACGGCGGGCTTGCAGTGGCAGCCGAGGTGCAGCGAGGTACAGAATCATAAGCTAGGAATTGTGGTCGTGGGCAAGCAGGAAGGTCAGGGCAGGCGGCAGAGGTTCGGAGTCGAGAAATGTAGCAAGAGGTCTGGTACACGGCAAGGCAAGAACATACTTAAAGAACGCTTTTTCTAGGGCACGAGGCAACATAGATCCAGCAAGGAATGACCGTGGAGCGAAACCATAAATAGGGGAAGCGCCCGGCAAATAACCAATTACCAGGCTGCTGGCCCTTTAAATTTACGAGAACGAGCGGGCACGCGCGCCTCGGCCGGCAGAGGGCATAGACGTGTCAGGAACGTGGTCAGGTGAGTCTCCAGGGCGAGTGGACCCACAGCCCGTCCCGTGGCCAGCGGCGCCACCCGACCCCAGCAGGCACCCGGGGGAGCGGCCACGGGTGCGTCCGCGGCCCGTGGGCCGAGGAATGGGACCACCCACTACAGTACCCCCCCCCTTAGGTCTCCCCCTCTTCTTAGGCTGAAGGAACTTACAAATCAGATCTTGGTTCAGGATATTGGACTCCGGTTCCCAGGACCGCTCCTCGGAGCCGAAGCCCTTCCAATCTACAAGAAAGAACCGCTTACCCCTGATGGGGACTCTACTACCGGAGACGGAGCAGCGCTCCTCTGAGAGAACCGGTTCAAGACCAGAGGCTTTAGGAGGGGGACGAGAAAGGCGTTAGGAATCCGGAGAGATGGAGGTAGGCAGAGCTTGTAGGACACTGGGTTCAGTTGCTGAAGTACTCTGAAAGGTCCCAGAAACCGTGGACCCAACTTATAGCTGGGGATCTTGAGGCGTATGTATTTGGAAGAGAGCCACACTTTATCCCCTCGGTGGAACGTTGGGGAAGATCTCCTCCTCTTGTCAGCTTGGGTCTTCATGTGGGCTGAAGCCTGGAGTAAGGCATGTCGGATCTCTCGCCAAATAACCCCGATATCGCGAACCTGGTTGTCCACGACGGGAACCTCGGAAGCCGAAGCCAAGGGGGAGGGGGAGTGGATGACGACCATAGACCACAAGGAATGGGGAACGGCCAGTCAAGTCGGAGTCCCGATGGATGTACGAGAACTCGGCCCATGGAAGCAGTTCGGACCAGTTGTCCTGGCGTCCGGGCACAAAGTGCCGTAGATATTCTCCCAAGAACTGATTTACCCTCTCCACCCGCCCATTTGTCTGGGGATGGTACGCGGATGAGAAGTCTAGCTTGATTTGCAAGTGAGAACATAGGGCACGCCAAAACTTAGAGACAAACCGGACGCCTCGATCAGAGACGATGTGGGAGGGTAACCCATGCAGGCGAAAAATGTGATGGAAGAAGTGGCCTGCCAATTGGGGAGCAGAAGGGAGACCAGGAAGTGGCACAAAGTGGGACATCTTTGAGAATTGGTCAGTGACCACCCAGATGACTGAGTTTCCAGAGGAAGAAGGAAGGTCCGTGATGAAGTCCATGCGTGTGTCCATGGAGACTCCGGAACAGGCAGAGGGACTAAGAGACCCGCGGGCCTATGGTGTGGGACCTTGTTTCGGGCACATGTGGCGCAGGAGAGAACGAAGTCCTTGACATCTTGGAGCAGAGTTGGCCACCAGTAGTGTCGCGAGATAAGGGCGTAGGATTTCCGTATCCCGGGGTGGCCGGCCAGAAGAGAACTATGCCCCCAACCCAGAATTCTCGTCCTGAGTGCGGGACGCACATAGGTTTTGCCCGGAGGAACGCTACGGAGATCCACAGGAGCCACATGAACCAGCCGTTCAGGGCCAATGATGTGCTGAGAAACTGGTTCTTCTCCGGTAATGTCAGAAGCACGGGAGAGGGCGTCTGCCTTGACATTTTTCTTGGCCGGTCGGAAGTGGATCTTGAAATCAAAACGTGAGAAAAAGAGAGACCACCTGGCCTGGCGAGGATTTAAACGCTGGGCCGTCTGGAGGTATTGGAGGTTCTTATGGTCTGTGAAGACGTCAAATGGATGTCGAGCTCCCTCCAACAGATGTCGCCATTTCCTCCAGAGCCAATTTTATGGCCAACAGCTCCCCATCTCCAATGGCATAATTTCGTTCTGCCGGTGAGAAGGTCTTAGAAAAAAAAACCGCATGTGACAGTTTTGCCTTTAGGGCCCTTCTGGGTCAGGACCGCCCCTGCTCCTACGGAAGAGGCATCCACCTCTAGGTTCAAGGGTTTCTCCGGATCCAGACGGATCAAGATAGGTGCTGAGGAAAACGCTGTCTTCAGTCGGGAGAATGCTTCCTCGGCAGTCGGAGGCCAACATTTCGGATTAGCATTCTTTCAGGTGAGAGCCACGATAGGAGCCACCAGCGTAGAGAAATGGGGAATGAATTGCCGGTAGTAGTTGATGAATCACAGGAAGCGTTGTATCGCCCGAAGACCGACAGGTCGTGGCCTCTGCTGGATCGCAGAGAGTTTAGCTGGGTCCATCTGCAGACCCCGATCAGAGACTATGTACCAAAGGAAGGGAAGGCTGGCCTGGTGGAACTGACACTTCTCCAGCTTGGCATACAGTCGATTGTTCCGCAGACGTCGCAGAACCTGGCCTACTTGTACCCGATGAGTCTGTATGTCAGGGGAAAAAATCAGGATATCGTCCAGATATACTATGACGCAGGTGTACAACAAGTCCCTGAATACATCATTGATGAACTCCTGAAATACAGCTGGGGCATTGCATAGCCCAAAGGGCATCACGAGATACTCGAAATGCCCGCCACGCGTGTTGAAGGCCGTTTTCCACTTATCCCCCTCTCGAATTCTGATGAGGTTATAGGCTCCACGGAGGTCCAATTTGGTAAACACCTTGGCTCCACGGAGACGATCAAAGAGCTCAGAGATCAGGGGTAGAGGGTAGCGATTCTTCACCGTGATCTTGTTTAGCCCTCTGTAATCAATACACGGACGAAGAGAGCCATCTTTTTTCTGGACTAAGAAGAATCCAGCACCGGCTGGAGAGGAGGACTTGCGTATGAAACCTTTCAGTAAATTCTCCTGAATGTAGCCCGACATGGCCTGAGTTTCAGGCACAGACAGAGGGTAGACCCTACTCTGTGGGGGACTGGTTCCGGGGAGGAGGTCTATGGGACAGTCATATGGCCGATGGGGCGGTAGCTTCTCAGCCTGTTTCTCCGAGAATACATCTCCAAAATCCTGGTACTCCGCTGGCAGACCTGGTAGAGGCTTGACGGACGACTGGGGAGGAGAGATGGACACCGGGCGTGGTGCCACCAAACAGAGGTCCTGGCACTCCGATCCCCAACGCAGGACTTCGCCTGTCTTCCAATCAAGCGTAGGGGCGTGACGTTGCAGCCAGGGTAGCCCCAACAGGATCGTCGAAGAGGCGCGAGGCAGGACATGAAAATAAATCTTCTCCGTGTGTAGGACTCATACACGGAGGGTCACTGGCCGGGTTATGAATTGAATGGAGTCACTAAGAAGCTCCCCACTGATGGAAGAGATAAGCAACGGCTTCTCCAGACGGATCACTAGCAAGCGATAACGAGACACCAGGGAGGCATGAATGAAGTTCCCAGCGTTGCCGGAGTCCACGAAGGCAGGAACCCAAAGAGATAGGCCAGAATCCGTCGTTACCTCCACTGGCAACATCAGTCGTGGAGAGGAAGACTGAACACCTAGGAACGCCTCTCCTACGGCACCTAGGTGCGAGCGTTTCCCGAACGCTGAGGACGCTGCGGACAACTCCTACGGAAATGGTCCGGACTGGCGTAGTAGAGGCAAAGATTCTCCATCCGGTGGCGGGATAGCTCTTACTCGTACAACCTGCATGGGTTCTTCGGTGGAAACCTGTGGAGGAGGCAGCGGAGATTTCTGGAACACAGAAGCCAGACGAGGTTGATGGCGAGGTTGTGCCAATACACGCTCCTGGCGGAGCTCCTGCTGTCTCTCCGTGAAACGCATGTCTATGCGAGTGGCCAGATGGATACGTTCGCTCAAAGAAGATGGGAGATCTCTAGCTGCTAGTGCGTCCTTTACTCGACAGGCCCTTCTGGAATGTGGCGCAGAGAGCGGCGTCATTCCACGACAGCTCGGAGGCTAGGGTGCAAAATTGGACCGCATAATCTCCTACGGAGGAGTCCCCCTGACGTAGGTTCAATAGTGCCGTTTCCGCAGAAGACGCTCGCACAGGCTCCTCGAAAACGCTGCGGAATTCAGTGAGGAAAACCGGTAGGTCTGCGGTCACAGGGTCTTTCCGGTCCCAAAGGGGTGTCGCCCAGGCCAGGGCTTTTCCGTATAGCAGGCTCACCACGAACGCTACTTTCGACCATTCAGTGGGAAACTGGTTGGCTATCAGCTCCACATGCATGGAGCACTGCGTGATAAATCCTCTGCAAAGCTTCGAGTCCCCGTCAAACTTGGAAGGTCGAGGAAGGCGAAACTTCGGGCCCACGGTTGCCAGCGGGACGGCCGGAGGTGTTGGAATCACTGACGAAGAGGCAGGTTGCTGCTGCTGGGATGCCAGGAGTTGACGCATCATGGCGGACAGCTGACCCAATTGCTGTGCTTCTTGTGCGATCTGCTGCGACTGTGGGGCAACAATGGTCGTAAGATCCGCAAGACTTGGCAGGGGCAGCTTGGCGGGATCCATGGCTGGATCTAACTGTAATGGCTAGGTAGTGGATCCACTGGACCACCACAAGCGATGGCAACAACCGCACCAGGGAGCGGAGTCTTAGTAGGTCCCGGTTTTCACCAGAGCCCGCCGCAAAGCGGGATGGACTTGCTGCGACGGGATTCTACCAGGTTGCTACCCCTGACACGGCGGGCTTGCGGTGGCGGTCGAGGTGCAGCGAGGTACAGAATCGTAAGCCAGGAATCGTGGTCGTGGGCAGGCAAGAAGGTCAGGGCAGGCGGCAGAGGTTCAGAGTCGAGAAACGTAGCAAGAGGTCTGGTACACGGCAAGGCAAGAACACACTTAAAGAACACTTTTTCTAGGGCACGGAGCAACATAGCTCCAGCAAGGAATGACCGTGGAGCGAAACCATAAATAGGGAAGTGCCCAGCAATTAGCCAATTACCAGGGCGCTGGCCCTTTAAATTTACAAGATAGCGAGCGCGCCCTAGGGAGCGGGAGCGTGTGCCTCGGCCGGCAGAGGGCGCGGGCGTGTCAGGAACGCGGTCAGGTGAGTCTCCAGGGCGAGTGGACCCACAGCCCATTACGCGGCCAGCGGCGCCACCCGACCCCGGAAGGCACCCGGGGGACGGCCATGGGTGCGCCCGCTGGCCGAGGAGTGGGACCACCCGCTACAGAGGTCTAGAAGGGTGAGAGAAAGGAGAAGAGAACAAGAGTAGAGCCTCCTGTAAAATCTCAAACTCTGCACCGACAGAAAAAATTTACACGAGACTAATGAACACAGTCCATAGCCGAAGGAGCTCCCAGCAGGTACAGAGATATCAGCAGCAAAGACCCCTCATTTAGGTTATATTGAGTTGTCTATTACAGCATAAACCAACAAAAACACAATGGAAACAAAAAACAACCACAGGGAATGAGAAGAGGGAGGGAAAGCCAGCCAGTGTGGGGAACCCACCGCCGCACACCGCAATGCCAGAACGGTCACAGATGGAAGAAAGTTTATAATTCAGATCTATATTGGTCAGACACGCTGAAGGGGAGCAAGTCCTCTCAGATCCTGTAATAATTCACAGTGTCACCGTTTGAGTCACACCTTATCTCCTCCCACTTACAAATCCTGTGTATCTCATAAAATCAGTCCGTGATAGATGGACATAGGGGAGAACACCAGAGCCTGGGAATAAGTGCTTTGGCCGCATTCAGCAGGATAATTATGAGACGGTTCTTGGGAGAGCGGTGCGAATACTGTTATTATTTTTAATGGCGGTTACCTGCCTGTGGGGACCTATACCTATATACCTGCCTGTGAGGACCTATATCTATCTATATACCTGCCTGTGGGGACCTATAATCTATATACCTGCCTGTGGGGACCTATATCTATATACCTGCCTGTGAGGACCTATATCTATCTATATACCTGCCTGTGGGGACCTATATCTATCTATATACCTGCCTGTGAGGACCTATATCTATATACCTGCCTGTGGGGACCTATATCTATCTATATACCTGGCTGTGAAGACCTATATCTATATACCTGCCTGTGGGGACATATATCTATATACCTACTTGTGTGGACCTATATCTATCTATATACCTGCCTGTGGGGACCGATACCTATATACCTGCCTGTAGGGACCTATATCTATATATATACCTGCCCATGGGGACCTATATATATATCTATATAGCTGCCTGTGGGGACCTATATCTATATACTTGACTGACTGAGGGGAAATATATCTATATGCCTGCTTGCCTGGGGGGACATATATCTATATGCATACTTACCTGAGAGGACCTATATCAATATATCTGCCTGCTCGAGGGGACATATATCTATATACCTGCCTGCCCGAGGGACATATATCTATATACCTGCCTGCCCGAGGGGACATATATCTATATACCTGCCTGCCTAACGGGACATATCTATATACCTGCCTGACTGATGGGGACTAGTGTTGAGCGATTGCGTTGGCTATCGAGATCGATCGAGAGTCGATAGTCGGCCGCTATCGATAAGTTTTTCGATAGTGAGCATCGATTATGCGCGATGACCATTAAAGTCTATGGGAGAGCAACAACACCTTCATTATTACACCCAAACAAGGCTGGAGAAGCTGAAATTAACATCCACAACAGTCAAATGGATACGTGCTACATCTTAGGCAACACACTTAGGTTATAAAAGTCACAGAAAAAAAGTCACAGACCATTTACTATCCCTGTCTTGTACCACAGCCTGACCCTTAAACCTGCATCACCCACAAATTAAAAAGTGCCAGAAGGCAGTATGATTTGAACCATCATGTTACTTGAACTGGACATTGAATATCCCTGTCCTGGAACGCAGCATGAGCCCCAAACCTGCATGACCCCCACATTTAAAAAGTGCCGGAAAAAGGAGTCTTTCAACCACCATTTTAGTTGAACTGGACATTGACTATACCTGTCCTGGGCCACAGCATGTGCCCCAAACCTGCATGACCCCCACATTTAAAAAGTGCCGGAAAAAGGAGTCTTTCAACCACCATTTTAGTTTCACTGGACATTGACTATACCTGTCCTGGGCCACAGCATGAGCCCCAAACCTGCATGACCCCCACATTTAAAAAGTCCGGAAAAAAGGGGTCTTTTAAACCCCCATTTTTTGTTTCACTGGACATTTCTAACCTGTCCTGGGCCAGCATGAGCCCCCAAAAATGCATGACCCCACATTTAAGTAGATGCTGCTGTCAATGAACAGTCGCTGGGTGAGATGCAAAAGTCAAAAAACCACGTAACTGTGATGTTTTTCGTACGATACACAAGGTATTTTTTGCGCAACAAAAACCTGTGTGGGACTACATGATTGTGGATTGTATTTAAGTGAAGGTAGGGTGGGGGGCGGGATTATCATCAGCACAGGGTAATGGGTTAAAAAATTGAACATTATCTGAATGTATACTGATAATAAAAGTGGAGTTTTGCAGTAACAATGGAGACTGCAGTTACTAGAAATTATGTTTATCAATATAAGTTTCAGGCTGCTCAATATCCAGAAATATTTAATAGCAACTGTTAATAATAAAGATATTCCACTACCCATGTCTACACATAAGTCTTGGTGAAACTTTATCCAGTGTTCTTTATTAGATTAGAGTAGTCTGTGTTCGCCGCAGGGCCCCCCCCCGCTCCCGCCGCGAGATATTTTACAGCCGTGTAGACTGCTGCTTCACAAATTCTCTAGCTAAACTACATAAAATGTTCAAACTTAATCTAATAAATTGGAAGGATCACAGCTAATAGTAGGGTTTCTCTGTGCAGAAATAGCCTAATTTCGCTGAGCTGTTTGGCCACAGGAGAGCGCAGGGTCAATATCCCTTTGAGACGTGGAGAGACACTGAGGCTGAAACAGTAAACGCTTGTTCTATGTAAAAGTGAGGTCATGTGATTTTTTCCAGCATATCGAAAACCATTACACATCCAGTCATGATCTCGCCACACACATTCACCTGCTCTATTCTGTAATCTGATTTGCTGGCCGCAAAATATACAGGGAAGCGCCGAAAAAGGGCGCGATTTATAGATGATGCACAGCTTTTAACCTTATTAATCGCATGATCTGGAAATTTCGTACCATAAAAACCTATGCCGATTTTAACTTTGTCGATAAAAAATCGTCAACATAATTGGGGACCCTTACTATTATATCTAACTGTCTAAAAGAGGGACTCTACGTACTGCCTAAGTGAGGAAATCAATAATATAAACATACCTTATAATATCCCTATCTTTATATCAACACACAATTATACCACAACATCATTCTCATTTAATGTCCTTTCTACTTCATCAATAATTATATCCTATAAATTCTCCTACACTTTTCACTATACCTACACCAATTACATCAACCACTCACATACTCCAAAACATAACCATCACATATCACATGAACAAAAAATGATCAACATATTTACATTAAAACTCAACTAAATTGTTTATTCTGCCAAACTAAATACCATATTATTATTTTCAATACTACAAATAGATTATTTCGATACAAACCCCTACCCACATTTTTATCACACTTACCATTATTTTATCATTACAACAACCCTAACTAATATTTTAATTATAACATATTACACATAATTATTTTACAAAAAACATACTCATACTATTATCACATATTATATTATTATCATACACACACCAATTCCTCATAGTATATTATCTTACCAACATTTATATAATTAACCAACAACCTAAACCCATATTATTATCAACAAATTACATCAATAAAATTACAACAACTACCCACATTATTACCAACATTACCATCATATTTACAAATTAAACTATTCCAACAATTACCACCACTATAATTTTCAAATCCTATCCCCTACCACCATCTCCCCCCCCTCCTCCACCCCCCCCCAGTCATCATAACCCCCACATATTAAACCCCCTAACCTTATTATAAACTTAAACCCTCAAACACCAAAAAACCCCCATACCCCCAATTAAACATTCCCCTAACCCAAAAATAAAAAAACTCCCTTCCATAACCATCCCATACTTAAAATAACATTATCAAATCCCCAAAACAATCAAAAAAACATAAAAAAAACCTACCATTCCAAAACATTCTTCTATTCCCAAACTACCAATCACCTACCCATAAACCAATATTACCATCCCCCCCCCCCCCAAAACACAACTCCCCCCCCTCAACCCATCAATATAACAAACACCCCACAAACAATAAACACCCCCCCACCCCCCAATCACCCCCCTCCAAAATAAACAACCCCCCACAATTCCACCCCTATTTAACCCTCATCCCCCAATAAACCCTCATTCAACTACCACAACCAACTAACATATCTCCATCCCCAAATTTAACTTTTCTCTTCCTCACCCTCTATCCCCATCCTCCCCCCAACCTTACATAAACATCCACCCCCTTAAATCCTTAAAAAAATCATACTATCCAATACATTTAAACCTTCTCTTCCAACCACTTCCACTTAATCCCTTAATATATCACCCCACAATCCTCCAACCAACCCCACATCCACCATTCCCCCCAACCACCTCCACCTCCCCTCAAAACCACCTTAAAAATAAAATAACCAATTTATACCTCCATATCCCCCCCCTCATAAAAAATCTCCCCTCCCCCATAACCAAATCACAATCATTCCATTCCAACCCCCCCCCACAATAATAATTGTCTGTTCATTTTGCGATTACACTACAAGTGAGTTTAGAGTTTGTGTGTAGATTAGGATGTATTGGGAAATCTGCGTTTTTTGTATACCAATGTGTTGTAGACCACAAATCACACCCCAATTATCAGAAAAAACGTCTCAACTGAGTAGAGAGTGTTCTAAAGTAAACTATGTCGCCCGTCACTCTCATCACTAGATTGTATAGTGTCTAGTCTCTAATGTTGCAAAATACACACACTGGCGAGCGTTCACACACTCTGGAGACATGACTCACACCATTGTGTTATAGAACACCAGATGTCCTGTCACCCATTTTAACTCTCCCACCCAGTGTCCATACTGTCTCTCACCTAGTGTGTCCCCATAGACAATCCACATAGTCGCTCACTCCAGCCTTCGCCACGCGCCCCTATCTGTGTTTTACATCCAACATAGTGAGTGAATGTACGCCTCCTCCGGATGCCCATACTATATGAGATACTGGTTGATCTGCGTCTCAACACTACTATGTTCATCAGAACACTCCAACTCGGTTGTGAGACACACATCCATTGAGATCACAAATCTAAGAGTTTTTTTGTCCAAACACCGAAGTGTCATCTCCCACCCCTCTCGTTGTTTGTATACACAGCTCGCTATCAGAGAACAAATATGTTGATAGAGTGCCTAATACCTGGTGTGTCATATAGTAACTCACCGCTCATGTCATATCACTATCTCTCAAATTCAACTCACTGTCGAGTTAGTACCCCAAATGTGTCTCATACACCCATCTCTATGTCACATATATCATGTTCCCCTGTGTGTGTCATCCCAACTTGACCTTACCACACAGTTGAGACCCTCTGATATATATATACATCATCACCCAATTTTTCACCCATTCACCCCTTTGCTTATCCCACCCACATTCATCACAAGATTGAGTGCTCACCTCATTGTAACACCTCTATTTGAGATCCTCCCCTAGATTGATCTCAATATAGGTTATACATCCTCATGTACATGTGCTGCCCCCGTTATAGATTAAGTTTATTGTACATCACCCTGTCTACTCCAGAGTCAGGTCATCATACACAATTCAACCCCCTTGAAGTCAGTCACTGAGTCTCTAACACCAGTGTTAACACTCCGCGTCTGCATTCACTCTCTCAAAGTTTGCAGATTCAACATAAATGTTGTATTGTACTACACCCGACTATAAATACATTAATAGACCAAGACTATCGCCTCGTATTGTGTGTGACTCACAAGATCGAAGTGATCGACAGTGAGTGTTATCATGACCAATACCCACCGTCCTTATCACCTAGTGAGTGATTCACATCTATAGTCTTCATACCCTTTTCAATGTGTAGTGTCTACTCACTCCTAAACTGAATTGTATGACATCATTTTGTCCCTGATACAAAATTCACTACCACATCGCCGCTGCGTCCCCACCACTCACATTCATCCACTACCAATTTGAGAGTCCAACTAATAACACTGATTCCCCCTTTTTCACCTCACGATTTCTACACGCTACATTTCCTTGTTCACTCCCCAAACATTCATAGTCATCCCTGTGTTCCTGTTTCCTGTGTAATACACCATAATGTTTACCTCGTATTGTATGTGACAATGAGCACTTTAGTGTCCACACAACTGTCTTGACTGACTCATTGATGCAACTCAATTCTGTCTACCATGGCATCGTTGATGATGTTTCGTCAGAGTCTAATACATTTCATAAAATCTAGTTGAGTGGATGTGCTGCTCCCCCTGTTGACATAAAACCTTTTTTCTCTCATGCCACGTTTTACCGCGTGTTGTTCCCTGGTAATCCTGATAAAATTGTCCCACTTTAAGTTCTTGACCATATCATCCTTGTTCATAACACCTCTCCACCTTTTCCCTCCACAGTCAGATTCTCTCTCCTCTTGAGTTTCACAAATCATGTTCCTCAACTTTGTACCACACTAATATCTTGTCTCATCCTCTGACCAACTCACACTCTGTGTAAGTGCCACTCACACTCTTCACCCGTTTATCCATGATCACTACGTCTAACCACTCGTTAGAGACCCCTAAATCAATCACCCCTTTTATCCCCGGTCTCCACTCCATGTGCATATATCCTGTCCATATTGTGTCTCCACCAAGAGAGTCCCCTACGTGTCTTTGTGTATAAACCCCATAATCAGATCCATATTCACCACCCCTCGTGATCTAGAATGTCGTCGCCTGTCACCATCTCACACTTTGCATATCATTAGTAAGGAGAGAAACACACTGACTACTTATTCAGCACTATCTTTGTGTTGATCCAATTCATAACGACATTTCACACGTTCTTGTACCGAAAATATACTAATCGTCAACCAATCTCACCATTCTTCGTCTTTAAAGTCAACTTAGCTCTTTTGTACTGATACTCCGAACAAGATCACGAGTATCAAACTTTTAAGTTCATCTGAGATGTAAGATTGTATACCCATAGAGTATGAATGTGGTCGTACAACTCGTGTCCTACGCTGGGTGTGTGTCAAATTAATATCGTGTGTAAATATCGCATTGTGTGTATATCACTCTCTGAGACGAAGTCGTCGCACTTCAACTTTATCTTCCACCTAACAAGAGAGTCATCGCTATCAGTCAAGAGTTTCTTGTGATTGTGTATGTGCCACCTAATCTTCTTGTGAGTAGACCATGTCTCATATCCTCGACGTCAGTTTAACACACTGCTCTCTTGATATCACTGTCCTGTGTGAATAATCTTGTCTCTATGTGACATTCCATTCACAAAGACACTTCTCCCCTTCAAGATCTACCCAGACAGTGATAACTAATAATACCTCAAGTGTCCCTCACTCTATGATATCTTTTTATTACACTATCCTCAGTGTGACATGTCTCTCCCTTCTCGTGATCTCAACAATAGTTAATGTACGCAGTCGCCTCCATCAGAACGATAAACTTTAAGATGTGTACCCATGTGTGTCTCCATTACTCACTCTGTTAATGACTCATGAATGACCTCACACCTCTCTAAACTTAATAAATAAGTTATCTCTCAAGAATCTATCTTAGTGTGTACATCACACTCTATTGTCGCATGTACCTCTCATATACAGATCTTGAGATCTGTGCTGATCACTCTTTTAAGATAAATCTGTACTCTCTTATAGTTCAAGTTTTAATTAAGACTCACTCGATAATAAGACGGTCTCACATAGAATTCTGTGCTATACATACTTCCCGTTGTCAAGATAGTATGAAGACACTGTGTTTAAGTCTCTCCATGTAATGTTCGCATCTGTAGCTCTCCACTCACCATTTTAGATATAATAGATACTAACTCTACGCACAGAGATCTACTAGAGTTCAACTAAACTACTATACAGACAAGTGTGTTTGGTTACACTATTCAGACTGCAATCTCACTCGAGTTGATAACCTCAACTCAATCTATACATAGTGTCTTTCTTATAATTATGTCACTCGTGTGTTTTGAGTGAGATCCCCTTAGTCCACACTCTCCTGAGGGTGTCTAAACTCATAAGAATTCAATCACCTATCTCTCAAGTCAACGCATATCTCAAATTGTCTAAGTTGTTAACCCCCTGTGCCGCCTCCTTGCCGATATACTGTTATTCCATCACCTGTGTAATAACACTCTGTACACCCTGTCTCACCCTCGACTTGAGAGATACCCTAATCCATTATGTACCAAGTGTGTGTGTGTGTCATGTCAATGTCCTCTTATGTTTATATCCTCAGTCCACTCTGTCTCCAATATTACCTGTGACTCCCGCTCCATGTCAATATTCTCATATCATAGATATCTCCCAACTCTCCGCGACGAAACGATCCCCCTGATTATCTCTCCTCAGGTGTCTCGTCATCTGGTCTCTAATCATCGCTCTATGTTCCTAAAGTATTTCCTCGTGAGCAACACTATAATTCTCTGCCTCATCCATCCCATAGTACATGTGTCAGTGTATGTGTGTAAAATATCTGCCGTTCGTCATAACATCACGATCCTAGTGTATCTGTGACCACACATACACATGTATACACTAATACTGACCAAATCTAAACACAGAATAACCTAAAAATGTTATGTGACACATCACCCTTCTTAGTATGAGTATTTGAAGCTGATAGATATTGTGTCTAGAGAGTAACACACACCATCAAATCACATATCAATTACCTCACCCAGTCTCCGCTCCACCAATCATCCACTACCACAAGTACAGAAACCTGCCCTCACACAAAGTGTTAAGAAGATACTCCATCAACACCTGTCAATCTCCAAATCCATAAAATCTACTTCCACCCTCACTGTCTCATATCATAGTGTCCTCCAGACAGATAGATGTGTGTGCAATCCTCCTGTGTTGTGTCCACTTAAGTCAATCACTCTACAGAGATTGAGACACCACTACTATCACAAACGTGTATTGATCAGTATCTCTGTGATACTCACCAATGTATACTATTCTCGCATCTGCTCTACACCATCTCATTTAACATCACCACGTTGATTGCACCGTTAGAAATTCACCACTGCACATAGAGTTCTCTTATCAGTCTCCAGTTCTCTACTGTCCGCTGGTTACCTATCTATCCAACTCACATCGCACCTTACACATCCTAAAATCCTATTGTGATAACCTACATCTAGAACATCCATAACTAATTCACTCCTGTCATAGTCCATGTCAAACTCACTCTCCCCAATGCACACACCCTCTCACTCAACTCTCCACACCATCTTATTCTAGCGGTCACAACACTTGACTCTGTAAATAGAGATGTCAGAAGCACCTAAAATACTAGCACAATAATACCTGTACTCCACCACACATCACATAGTATCAGTAAAGAATCCTAGGTCACACTAGTGTGAAAGAATATCCACATAATGTTCCTATGACATAATCCTAAACTCTCATCATATGTCTAACATGCTAACTGTGATACAAGCTGTACACTTGTCATACTTTGTGTGTGTGCATCTCTAGCGTCCCTCCCCTATCTACACATCTGAAGCCACCGTCTCTACCCCATTATACTCGACATGTACCATCTCGAATGATAAAATGTAGTACATCCACAAAAACACCATTGTACGCATCGTTCCGCTTAATACTCCATCCCTAGAGAATAAAACAGAAAATACTCTCACATGTGAAAACATGTTACACCTCTCGTCGTACTCAGTGATGTGTCTCCTTTCTCTACTTGTTAAGAATCTAGAGTGTGTCCACCCTAGTCTTGTCATGTCCTCTCGCAGTGTGTCTCGTCCATCAATCTCTGTACCGTAGACTGTGTAAAAAACACTGTATGATCCCAATGTGATCTCTTCCTAGAGGTGTGTATACATCATAATTAAGTTTATCTACACTATAGGCGTGTCTACATATTCTAGTGACACCTGTATGATGTGTGTTTGATTAAACTGAGCTACCTTTTACGCTCTACACCTGCGAACATTGTCTGTGTTATCAATGTCATGATCAGCAGAATGTTGAATGTGTGTGTCACGTTCTTTCTATGATGTACAAGTCTGTGACTCGTGCTTCACTCTCTACTCTCTTCCCCGATGTATACACTACACCAACATACAGAATCACATTCCTGTAACAGTCTCCCTCATTGTCCCCTCTACTATCTCACTCTCTTGTGATCATAAGACATGCTCTGTATACACCGCCAACTGAGACTCACCTCTCACTAACTCGCACTCTGGTGAGGCGATACCACAAAAATTTAATTACTCTCCACACCTGTGTCCTATGGCAAATGTTTCCACGTGTGATAACCCATCAAGTACTTTGCCCCCAAATCGTGACCTCTATATCTCCTCAGGTGCCCAATATGATTTGATTAAACTCATCACAACTGTCTACCGCTAGCTACCGTCCTCCTACTAGTAACAATGTGAATCATTACCTATGCTCTTATGTACCCCCTAAAAGTCACCTCCAATCACGCCCCTCCACCATATGTTCGTGCCGCTCCGCGTCATCCACAGCACCCGTGCCTACCGTCTCTACGTCTTCGTGAGTGCCTCTCCGCACCCCTTCACTATATCCGATACAACTCAACCGCACTCATGAGCTGTGTCCGCTAGTATTCTCCTGTCTCAGTGAATCGTTTATACTCTATCTGTCCATCGTTTCCCTCGTGCCCTTAATTTTCCCCCCTCATCGTACGTGCTTTGCACACCTCCGTCTCAAGACCATGATTATACACGTCTACCTCTTGTCCCCGTCTCGCTAGTCCACTAGTCATCTCTTTACCCTCCTCTTTTCCTTCATCTATTTATGTACTACGTGTTTTCTAGTGCCAAAGGAGCTACCGAAAATATTAATGACATCCATTAGAAGATACAGTACTACTCCTGTCCGTACTCCCTAATGACAGTGTCCATATCAACAACCCTGCCCACGCCTACATAATATATGTAGAGACCAGTTCTGTAGTGTGCCTGTGTCCTAGTCGGCCCTCTACCATCACCTCTCAGAGCTACATGTCGCCAACACCTTAGAAACAGACCTCTGTATCACATCCCCCTGCTCACAACTAAAAACACGACCTATTCAATGTGTTCTACGATTCACCCACATGTCATAAATATCACATAAACTCCTCTAACAGCTCTCAACCACATATAGAATCCTCTGGTCCAACCCATACACCAACCTACGATATACACTCTACTTCTACAATTCTTTCCATAGTGTGTGCACCACATGTAGTCCCAAATGAGTGTGCTCCCTTCCCCATTACACAACTACCTGTCATGTGTCTGCCTTTGTATGACACCAATATCCCCTTGTTCACCTGTCCTACTCAATCATTAGATCCAGTACCTATTTGATAATATAGAATAAACTCTCCGCGAAGACGCTTAGTCTCATTTCATTTGACCCTTTATCATCTTGTCCCCAGCTACGCGTGCGGTGACCATGCACACAGCTATCCCCTTTAGAGCGACTCTCTCACACCTCACTGTGCACATCATGTGACTGACAATATGTGTGTGTATCCTGTCAATATATAACAATGTCTACCACCTCTATCCTCTCTCATTCACGCGCAACCCTTCCACACATCAAATCCTTTGTCCCGTTTGTTTTCCGCCAGAGCAAGATCCTGTAGACCGCTATAACTATCTCAGCGTCCACACACACAACAAAGAGATATTTATTCTACTCACCAAAGAGATAACACCACCTGTGTCTTAGTTCAGTCTCTTAGATGCAGTAAGGTTCTGTCTACACATACTGTCCTGTTAGTTAGAATATAGTCAAGTGTACAACAATAATTGATCCTCTATCAAATACTAGATAGATAGTGCATGTATCGATTACAGATTTCCTGACTGTAACCCTGATCACACACTCATGCAATGATAATATACTATACCATTATCTAGCTAATATCTCCTCCACCACTCTCACCCCCATGATATGTCCTCTCCCAATATTGAGCTGTGCAACACCCGTCTGTCCGCTTTTCTCCAGAGTCCTTGGTCGCGCCCGTTCTATACTCCACTCCCACATTCCCCATAGTAAGCAAAGGTAGTGAGTGACACCTCTTGTACCACGTCCAGTACCATTCATCACAACATGATAATCTATCCCTGACTCCATAACATATCCATTCGAACGCTAATATTGTCTCCACTAACAACCCCCTGCTGGTGCCTCTCCTTGATTCGTTGGCTCTCCGCTAGTCTCATAAAAGACAATACTTTACTGGTCACAGTATGTACCACACCACATAAGCGTCTAACATTATATAATCATACCAACATCTGACCTTGTCCCCTCCTTGTGTAAGTTCTCTACAAGTACTCATCTCGCGTCACCAATCTCAACTTCCGTGTGATCTTTAACTTACTTGTGTCCCATCTGTGTCCATACGTCCACACATACTGTACATGATCAGAAACCAGACGCTATAGATTAGTGTACACCACTATTCCTTACTACTACTCTATCATCTACGTCACTAGACCGACAAATCGTCCTACACACCCGTGCCTACCTCAGATGTGTCTCTGACAATTAACTAGAAATACTGTCCCTATTGTCCGTTATCTAGTGTGACCCCTATTATATACCATCCCTACATTTAGTGTGCTCACGACTTCTAACTGTTTATCTCAATTCAACACTATGCTCCCTTATTCTAGATTCCTTCATGTCTGTGTACCAGTGTCACTATGTTCTCTATCCCAAATCACCTACGAGATAGAAATAAGGTGTAGTGTGTGTCTGTCTCAACACTATCCTAAATACCACTACTGCATGTTCTAATCCACACACTAGTACCAACATTGTATCTGAGATATCCGCTCATTAAAACTCACTTGATCTGAGCGTACACGAATACTCGATCTACATCCATACAGTAGCACACTACAGCCCATGTGTCTGTATCCTCCACTGTGTAGTCCTCAACATTCTAATTGATCTCTCCCTTGAGAGTATTGTTATGCTGCTATATCCCCGTCTGATACTATTACTGTCATTGTGATAACGTGACTCTTACATACAATAATCGTTCGGCCGTGTGACCATACGTTCGCAAGATGTGCCTTTGTAATCCTTCCCTGCGTTCTCTCATATTGTGTTACCAGTGTGAAATACGTTATCATCACCTATTGACCTAACAACTGTCAAAAGAGCATTGTGAGCTCAGTACATGACTTACACCTACACTGATATAAATGTCTTGACCCTATGCTAACTTCATAAATAGTGTCTATCAGTGTGATCAACAGTGTGTGTCCAATGACCTGTAAAGTCATATCACCACAACCCACATATTGTGACTTGTACACACACTTCTTACACCCTCCTACCGCGTTCAGTCCACTCACCATGTAATGACACTTCCACTGTGTAGATCGTGATTAACCCCCCATGTGTCCGTTGAGCATTGTTAGACGTTCGCCTAAAACCTTATACCCCTTATCCAATCCCGTTCTACCTCCTGTCACTCTAGATCTTGTATATAGTGATTTATAAGTTATTGTGTCAGTGTCTCTGCGCGCTCACTCCAAATATATAAGAACATACAATAATACTATACCTACTTCTAAATCTCGTGAACAATGCGCTACCTGTATTGTGCCACTTTGCGACCAGTTGAAGATATAGAGTAACCCTTAACGAAAATGAGTCTCCCCACCGTGAGTCCGAGTGTACTCCCTCTTTGTTCATCAATTGCGAACCCAATGTCATAGAGATACAGAATGGTCTACTTTCTATCCTCACAACTCTATCCAATTCTGTACAGAGATAATGATAATGAAATGTGCTGACAACGCCAATCTTGTTGAGAAGTGTTTGTCTCACTTTCATAGAACTACAACGCATAGTCTCGATGCCTACTCGTGTACTCTCACACTCCACCCATAGAGTCCCGTGATTCCACGTTAGAGTTCTATACCACTAACCCTACTACACCTATTCCATTCCCCAAATCAAGACCATGTGCATCCAGTATATAATGTATTCATCTCCAACAAGTAATCCACATTCTACTACACTTCTATCTATCACACCTACACTACTGACTTTCCAAGTGCTATGTGTAGTGACACGATCTATGACAGAATCTGTGCATCATAGTCAAGCTCTACTCTTTCTGTGTGTCTCCACATGATCTGACTCCGATGTTGTACCCTACTCCCATAATCTTGACCGCTATCATGTGATCCTATTCAGTACCCAGACTGTCCACCATACCTATGTTCTAGACACATCCCCTTCGTGAACAGAGACAGCCCTCTGAATCCAGTCCCTCGTATGTGAGAAGACACGCCCCCCCGTCATTTGTTGTCATCCAGTTCCTCACATATCCTTAACTCCATGTTCCATATGCTCTCCACCGTGCTGATCACTAATTGTCTGTCACATCACCATGTGGGTCGTGCCTCCTCTGTCAACTAGACATGATTATCTGTGTGTTACAAGTTCTATGTCTCTAAAGTTATTAATAATGTGGAAGTGTAAAAAAGATTGTAACATCAATTAACGCGCGCCCCACCCCAATTGTTATTATCCCTCCTACCTAGATCTCATTAGTGATAGATCTAGCTCGACAGTGTATCCCTGTCTATCACACCTATCTCACGACTGACTCAAATATGTCCTCACTGTACATTCAATCGTAGTACATCTCCATCCCTGTACTCTGTGTCCCTCGTGTGCCGTAAAATGTACTGAATCTCACACCATGTGTTGCTACTACCTCAGACGTCTGCAAAATATCGTGTGACCCACTTCGTTACACAAACTCGTGTATGCTGGATACACGTCACCTCCATACTTACCAATTATCACCACACATCACTAGATATTAGTCCCTAGTCATACAATATTTGTCCTTGTTCTTGTCAAGTAGTTTCATCACGTTGTCCCCCTCTCGTCATACAACCCCTATGTCATTCAGATACCTCGTGACCCCCACGTGTAATGGCTCCATCCCTCCCCCACCCTCTTGTATAGACGCCTCACCAGAGCCCTTTCCACTCTAATATCAATGAGAACAATCTTTCTTCCTCTGTTAAGTGTGTGTTTCGTTATACATACAGGAGATACCACTTATAGCCTCTACAATTGCTCTCTTTACCCTAAACCTGACCAAATCCGTCCCCACACGGGTCTCCACTCCCTCTAGTAGATAGAGATCAACAGCCTCCCCTCGTATAGTACACCCTCCGACTGTTCGCCTCCACCAATCATGACGTCTCTAAACCTAGTCACCCTGTTAGAACAGTTACTCTGTTTGTACCTCCTTGCGTCATATAAATTGAACCACACACTGTATTCGTGCCTTCTCCCTCTGTGTCACAATATTAGTATTCGCCTCATATCCACGAATCTCCACACTATCCCCTCAAATGAGATTGACTCACCTGAGTTCAATGAACCCAACATGTAAGTCGCCACTAAAGAGACCAATTGCTACAATGAATGGCCAACTAATCTGATGTATCACGAGCCACTCCTGTGTCATTCCCCAACACATCTTCTTGAGCTCTCTCCCTCCTATAGACTCTGTGTCCACACCACCCGCGCAGTTCTCCAACGTCATTCACACACATCACCTCCCTAATCCCAGGAGATGTGATAGACACCTGTTCTGCTCACGCCAGTCCTGTATCCATACAACAGAAGATCTATTCATACTCCCACACAGATGACACTCACTCGAACGTTCCCACCCGTTTCCTTCTACTTGTAGTAAACTCTGCATGTCCTCTTTCTTGGCACTCCTGTGTCAAATCTCAATATAAAATGTAACAGAACCATCTCTCTACATAGCTCCGAATCAAATCCTCACCCTGCCTTCCGTTTACTCCGTGCCGACATCCAAGTGTTCTCCTACACTACCTAGAAACAACCCCTACCTCCGCTGTATCAAAACTCTTAGTCCAATTAATCTTAGACTCCCAACAGTTCAGTCTGAATTCACATGTAAGATCCACATATTATGTGTTGTTCACGCTAAGCCGTGTTAGTCCATCCCAAGTCACATCACACCCCTCTTGACAGTTCACTCAACCCCCTTTCTCCATGTCTACACGAACACGTTGTCCTTGTCCTCCCGCTCACCAACAACTCCACAACCTTATTCCCCAACCCCTAAACGTTCACTCCAATTAGGTCCTTCACGCCACTATTCACATCTGAGTCAATCAAATCATCCCGTCAGTTAACGGCCAATCCTTGACTAACCCAATAGTCTCCACATCATCCAAAAGTGTCACATAACGTCTTATCTCCTGCGCCCACTGGAACCTATCACATCTCCCCACCCATGCTGTGATACTTGTCTATGCATCTACAGTGCACCACCCCTGTGATGACTCCACTGTTAAACCCGACTCGTAGTAAAAACATTGATCTTGTGAAACCAGTCAAAACACAGTCGTGATCGATAACCGAGTAGAAATCATATACAATATACATCTCAAATACCATATATTAAAAAGATCAACTATCGTGCTTATCAGAATCTCCATTCAAGTCCACCCTCCTAACCAGAAGACAGAACACTCACCTAGTCATATCATACCATTCTGGTTCTGCTGCTATAGTCTAATCAGACGCCAATGTGTTGTCATCTATGTGTGCATCGCGTCCACTCCCGCCCATAGTTTCCTAGATCTGCGTGACTCGTTGTGTTCCCCCCCCCCATGTCACATTCCACCTGTCAATTACTAAAACTGTACTGTCCCTCACTCATATCTCCTCTACACTATTACGCCCGGCCTCCATCACGTTGTCTGTGTGCCCTTTGTGTGTCAACTCCCTTCTATCTCAGTGTATTTCTGTACCACTAATACTATGTGTCTATGCTTGCCTCCATAGAAGTATCTCAAACACCTCTCTCTGTCACATACATCTAATACACAACCACACACTCGGTATTCTAGAACAACGCCCCCATGCCCGCTCTCGCCCACTATGTCGTAGTGACAAATCCCCATTGTTGTGACTACTGTGTGGTCCCCTTCCAGTGTTTCCCCCGTAACACTTATGTATATCCCCCAAGAACATCTACTAATCACGTGCCCTGTGTGTGTTCCAGCGCCTCCTCCATATAAGTCAACGATGTGAACTGTCCTTTGATATTCCCACACAACGTTGCATGAAAACGTACCGCCCTCTCCACTACTCGGAGAGCGCGCTACGGTCATGACTACATCCAACTTGTGTAAACCCACCTTCACCCCCCCGTCACTATTGCTCAGAGTGTACTCATTGTCCGTGCTAGTTGATATCGCCAGAATTTATACCTCTATGCACAATTTCTTTATATTTATATACGTTTTCACCTACCATTCACCATGTAGTGTGTGTATTGAGTTCACACCGGCGAATTTTCAGCATGCTATGTTTGTGTATCCTCTGAATTTTATTGCAATTCCTCATAAAATTGCTCTTTTCTTTCCCACAGAAGAGGTCAGTCGGTCAACTGTCCCATTTCCTCGTCACTCTATTCCCTTGAATGGTCCGTCCCTTTAACTACATCAAACATAACAGTTTCCTGAGAGCGCCTCTCCACGAGTACCTGATAACACACAATATTGTAAGCTCCTCTGTGGCACTAATACCATCACACCAAGAATCCTCATCCGGACTGTATACAGCCTTATACCAACGTTGGCGGAAATCACGAACATCTTGGATGTGGCAACTAAGTGTACCCCGGCTGTGAGTTACACGTGCTCAAACTGTATGGTATCCCCTATTCGCCCTATGAACACCCCATTCGCCATCATACTCTCTGTCATCGTGTTGCACATGTCCTGCATAAGATATGACCTAGCCTCCCTACCCGATGTGTCAGTCATCGCCGTCAAGAAGTAACTATTCTACGACTCGGACCACACTCTACTCTCCACATATACACACCTTACACTGTCGTCTCCTCTCCTGGAGAAACCAGCCCACACTCACTGTAACACATCTTATCAGTATGTTCGACACCACCAAGACACTCGCTATTTGATCTCCTCACATCATAATATACTAGTTTTCTGTAGGACGGCACTATCACTCGCCCCTTCATCCCCACTCAACCCACCCCCGTGTGATACCCTAAACAATCCCTCTCCCCTCTCCCTAAACCCCCCAATATGTGTGTGTGTGTGTGTCTTCAATACCAACCAAACTAACCCACCTCCCCAACCCCCACTCCCTCCTCAATCCAACCTTCAATCAACCCCAACATCCCCCCCCCTAACCACTCTCCCCCCCCTTCGCCCCCATTCTCTATCCCCCCCCCTAAATTTTCCTCCACCCCCCCTCACCTCCTCTATAACCCCTATTACCCCAAAATCAATATACAACACAATCCTACACCACTCATCCATCCCATTCTCCTATCCTTTCTCCAACCTATCATTCATGTTTACCCCCAAAGATAATCCCCCCCTCCATCATACTTCCCTCCCCAATCATACCTACAAATCAATCAACCCCTTCATACACTCTAACCCCCTTCCCAAGTTCACTATTCCTAATAACTATCCCCCATGCTCTATCCACCTCCCCACCCCCCCCCCCACACACTCCCCCCCACAACTACCCACCAAACCACACTCCCCACCCCCATTCGTTTAATCCTAAACACCCCCAACCCAACAATAAACCCCTCCCCTCCCTCCCACCTAACACGAAAAACAACAACCAAAAAAAAAAAACACCTTAATCTCCCAAATCTTACAACACCCTTTTATCTAACACACCACCCCACCTCAAAACTCCCCCTTCATTCTCGCGCATTCTCTCCCACCATTCATAATAACTACCCCACCCCTTCCCACCCACCTCACACCCACCCACTTCCTCCAACACCTCATCACCAATAATTTCAACCCCATATCTCCACCACCCTTCCCCACCAACCACATTACAAAACCCTCACCCCCCCCCAAACCCCTCACATTCCTGTTAACCCCACCCCCCCCCCTCTCTCCATCCCACACACACACCCTATCCAAAGACAACCTACCAACCAATACCATAGACCTCACCGAATACTCCTCTCCCTATCTACAACCCAATCATCAACCCACTCCACATTCCCCAACCCCACCCCCTCCATACCCACACCCCCCAAAAATAAAAAAAAACTGCATCCCACACCTTTCCTTCATACAATCCTCAAACCCACATTATCCACACACCTACCCCAAATCCCCCTAACCCCTTTTCACATCTTCCCCACCCCCCCCCACCATTTCACATTCGCCCTTTCTCCCCCCCCCCCCACCTTTATTTCCACCCCCCCAAACCCCCTCCCCACCACCATTCACCTTTTCAACCCCATCATATTATATACCCCAAAAAATACCCTAAAACTTTAATCTCTCAATCTATTCACACTCATCTACTCACTCACTTACTCACTACTTCTCACATCACCATACAACCCCCCTCACTATCTCTACTCAACATCTCTCATCCCCCCACCCTAACATTCGCACGCAGACACACACACACCAACAACAACACCCCCCCTTATTCCCTATGTATGTGTGTCCCCCCCCCTAACCCCCATTCACCTATACCCACAACTTTATATATAACTTAACACCCCTACCCCCCTCCCCCCCTACCCTCCAACCCCAATACAATACCCCTCCCTCATCCCCCAACCCCATCCACCCCCCCCCTATCCCCTCCATAGAGTATGATATCAAATTCCGAACAAACCCCCAAGTGTCCATTTCCCAAGTGTGATAATTTTCCCCCCTCATCTCACCCATCCATCCAAACCCCCCTATCCTTCCCCCTTCTAAAACCCCCTCCCCCAAAATAAACTAGTGCCAATCACACCATAATTTCCACTCATCTCCCCCCCCCATCCCATCCCCCCAAACCCCCCTATTTCCCCTTCTAAAACCCCCAAAACTAAACACATTCACAATCCACTCCCATAACATTTCCCTCATCCCTTTCCTTCTAACTCCTAATGTGTAGTAGTATCTCTCCCTTATTCCCTCCCTAACACAACCCCCCTCCTTAACCCATCATCATCTCTGTTCCCCCTCCCCCCATATTCATCCTCTCTATCTTCCTCCTTCCTATATGTGTGTGTGTGTGTGTGAATATAGAGATAGTAGTACCCCACTGTGTTTAACTCTAATAACCTATGTGTCTATGTGACCCCCCCCAATCTAACCAATTCCCACCATTATTACACTCACCCATAACAGTGTGTGTGTAAACAATCAACAAAAAAAACAAAACACCCTATTTTCTTCCCCATTACACATACAACATAAAATACTATCACCCACCACCCATAACATCCAACACTCACCCCATTATGTGTGTACATACCCACAGTGTGTGCCCCCAACCCTCCTCCAAAAACACCCCTCAAAAAATACCCATCCTAAAAAACTAGTGTGTGTAACTCCCCCCCCCAAAAACCCACTTTCATTTCCACCCCCATACCCCCATTAAATCACAAAAAACCAATACAACCCATTTTATACACCCCCCACCTTTATCACTACATGTGTGTGTGTGTCCCTCCTAACCCAAATCCCCACAATATACCAACCCCCTATACACCCACAACCCCCAAAAACATCCCCTCCCCCCACCCAAATCTCCCCCACAATCCCCAATTATCCTCCCCAAAAACTCCACTTTCCATATCTAAGATGTAGTATCACCCCCCTCCCCCATCCCCCCCCACCCCAACCCCCATCCCATCCCCGATCTTCCAAATTTCCCCCCAATATCTCCCCAATACATAACTCCCCCTCCCAAAAAAATCCATTCCCCCACTACACTCATCCTATACCCCCCTCCCCATCCCCCCCCCAACCCTCCATCCCCAATCTCCCCAAATTACCAAATATCCTCCACATACATAACTCCCCCCAAAAAACTCCACTTTCCCATAATACACTCATCCCATGTGTGTGTCCCCCCCAAGTCCCCTCATCCCCAATCTCCCAAATTCCCCCAATATCCTCCCCCATAATAACTCCCCCCCCACAAAAAACTCCACTTTCCGCTACACTATCTATAACCCTCCCCCATCCCCCCCCAATCCCTTCCCCCATCCCACTCCCAAAATCCCAATATCCTCCGTGTGTGTGTCCCCAAAAAAAATCCAATTCATATACAATATCAAACCCCCTTCCCCCCCCATCCCCCCCCCCACCCCAACCCCTCTATCAATCTCCCCAAATTACCCAATATCCTCACCCCCCCTAATAACTCTGTGTCCCAACACAAAAACCCGTACCTATAAATAATAATAATCTCTCTCAATAATAAACACCTCCCAATTAACAACCCCAATCCCCCCCTATTCACCCTTTACATCCAAATGTGTGTGTGGTGTTTTTCCCAAAATCCAAATCCACCATCTCCCAACACCCTTACACAACTCCCCCATTAATAAAACCACTCCCAAATAATGAGTGTGACCCCCTATTAATTTTACATAAATGTAAAAATTTTTAAAAATCATATCCCATCTCACACACTCTTAAGTGTGTGAACCCCCCCCCACCCCCATAATAACCCTCCCCCTCCAAATACAACGTGGTACCCTATTATCCCTTTACAATCAGTGTGCCCAAAATTTTTCCAGTAAATATATCCATATAGAACCACCATTACCACCACCCAACAACCACCATTAATAAACCACCCCTCCCAAATAACTGACCCCCCAATACGTGTCATCTTAACCATCAAATCCAAAAATTTTCCCCAAAATCCCTATCCCATCCCCTCACACCACTCTTACACAACACCCCCTCATAATAGTGTGTGTGTGGTAATACCCCCCAATACCCCTATTCACCCTTTAAAATCAAATCCAAAAACTTTCCCAAAATATATCCAATTACACCACCCTTACCTACAACCGCCCCCAATAAAAACCCCCCCCCCCCCCAATACCCTCTATTTCCCCCTTTATATCGTATATACCTCCCCCTTCCCACTTACGCATAACCATTCGTCCCCCATCCAAAAAAATCCCTGAACCCCACTACACCCCAAGAGATACAATTCTCCCCCCAAACCACCCCATTTCCCCACTGCTCCACAAATACATGATTTTCAACCATCCACAAATAAAAAATATAATTCACTATACTATTCAAGACACCCCCAATTCATACCCCCCACTCATAAACCACCCACTATCAACATCAATGTCCCTTGAGTACCTTAAAAACATACCATAATACTTAGTCCCATTCTACTGTTCTCCCCGCTCACCCCCAACAAGTACAGAGACATTTTTCCAGGAGTAAAAATGAGAAACGATCTCTCGACACTCAGCTCTCTACTCGCGAGACTGGGTGTAACAGGAGCGTTAAACACCAGTATTTCCAAGTGGAGCTCACTTGGTCACAATCATACGGGAGGCCATGCGTACCCAGTATTGACTGTGTATGGGAACAGGACTGGAGTTCTCACACTTCGCTTCTGTATATTCTTCAGCACGACAGTTTCAGAAGTGCGTCACAGGGGCATTAACACTGCGTGTTAATCGACAGACGGGACTGCAGCCTGGGCTCTCACCGCACCACCAGTACTCCGCCCTCTCGCATGAATGTGTGGCCCAGGACATGTATAGTCAATATCCAGTGAAACTCAAAATGGTGGTTGAAAGACTCCTTTTTCGGCACTTTTGAAATGAGGGGGTCATGCCGGTTTGGGGACTCATGCTGTGGGCCAGGACAGGTTGAGTCAATGTCAGTGAACTAAAATGGTGGGTTGAAAGATCTTTTCGCACTTTTATTAAATAGGGGGTCAAGCGGGGGGCACATGGCTGTGGCCCAGGACAGGGATAATTCAATGTCCATTCAAGGAAAGCTGATGGTTCCACAAACAGTTACTGCCAACAGGCGCACTCACATCTCGGGGTGATGCCGGTTTAGGGTCAGGCTGTGGTACAAACAGGGATAGTGCAATGGCTGTTGACTTTTTTTTCTGTGCTTTTTATCAACCTAAGTGTGTTGCCACCTCAGCCTGTAGCCAGAATCATTTGGACTGTTGTGGATGTTATTTTCAGCTTCTCCAGCCTTGTTTGGGTGTTATAATGAAGGAGTTGTTGCTTCCCATAGACTTTAGTGGTCATCGTCATAATCGACGCTCATATCGGAAAAAACCTTGCGTCTGGGGGGCGGCCGACTATCGTCTATCGATCGATCTCGATAGGCCAACGCAATCGGTACTGGTGAGCAAAAGTGGTTGAGCCAGGTGATTTTTGGGCCTCGAGCAGTGGAGTATGGCTGGGGGTAATGGGTTGTTTTTTTCCAACCCTTAGGGGTTTTGGTCGCCAGTCGCTTAGTGCATGATTGGGGTTTATGGTGCCTCAGAGCAGCTGGCGGGTAACTGGTTCAAGTACTGATATAGTCACCTGATTTTTATTTCTAAGGAATCTTCCCTTTTAGGTCGACAAAACAAATAAAGGAGGATTTACATGGATTCTTATTTTAATTTTACCAATATTCTATTGGAATCATCGAAGATAGAGTCACGGGGCTTGCTATCTACTGAATCGGCAGTTACTAATTATTCACTTAAGCTATGCACAGTTTTATATAGATATTTGTCGGCTGTTGATTTTAACATCTTATTATGCTTTAAATTGGTATCTGTAAATAATATGTGAATTATGGTTCCTTGAGGATGCTCTCATTTAGCCAAGGACAATGATCATCTTGGATATGGCTTCCTGATGTGTAGTTGTGATTACTTGGGGGTGGGTACTGTGATGGGAGGAACGAAAATGCAAGTTATGTCTCTCACCTCCCTGGTGTTTTCTGAAAGCTTATGATGATATAAACTCTCCTTTTTATACTCATATGTTCATACCTGTATAAAAAAAAAAAAGATAATAAAAAACAAATGATTATAATCTGTAGTCTGGCGCTGGGACAATGAATTAAATGTGATGAGACGCCTTCAAGGACCCATTTTTTGGCTGATAGGTTATTTTGACGAAGAGGTTGTCTATTATTGTGGTTTTTTGCTTATGCTGCTCTCATGGTTTTTATAGGACAAGGCTGTCAGCTAGTCATATAGAGGTTGTATCGCTATAAGCTCTAGTAAGCAATCAGAAGTAAGGGTAGCAATCAAGTGGTGCTGGCCTACATCTATTACTGCAACGATTTCAGGCACGGAATGGCGCCGGATCGTCGCCATGTCATTCAGCGGATTATGGACGTCAAGAGAGGATACGCAAGCAAATGTGTTACCCAGTGGGACGACGTGCGTATTTGGGGGATTGGCTCCCCAGAAACGTGTTGGTCTTCTCCAATGGGGTCTTTGGTCTAGTGATGAGGTGGGGGGGAGGAGGAATCGGAAGGCCTTAAGTTCAATTTTGCGTGGTTGGGTTGAAGGTTTCTGGGTTAACTAAAGTGGATGGACAAGGCCTTAGGAATGTTGGAGGACAATGTTGTGGAAGACTTTCTTGGCTACTTTCTATAACTGGGAGACGTTGGGTTAGTTTATTGTAGGGATCTATTTGTCATGGCTGTTTATAGCTGTTGCTAACAGTGATATACCTAGTTGTATAGGTTACAGTCATTTGCTTAAGGCTGAAATAATTGTCTTCGATTGGGTACCTTTTTTCCTGGCTTACGATGATAAAATGGTTACTTGGGGTGCTATTGGGCTTGGGCTGTAGAGGGAGTGTAGTTTTTTGGAGTCGAAATTATCCCCCCTTTTTGGAGGGCATGTATGATGGAAAGAGAAACTCATAGAGACTGAGGTCAGGGTTGCTTCAGAGTTTTAAACTTAGTGGGTACATATTAATTGATGTTGATGGTCGATTTGTGAGGTAGTGTTTTGTGATTCCTTACTTGCGCTAGTTTATGATCGCTTGTGGTGAGGTCCCATTAGGCTCCCCTAATGGGGTTAAAGCCACAGTTGTCTCACTTGAGCGATTTGATTCTTGACTAAAAAAAATTTTTTTTTTGGATCAGCAGCCAAATTGTAATGGTGGGGGTATACATCTTTTCCCTTCACTGCTTCATAGGATTTGTGGGTTAGGCCATGGAAGGTGATTGTTGTAGGTGCTTTCCAGGGAGAGCAACAATTGTAGTGGTATTTTGTGAGTTTGGATATTAGGGAATTTTGGTGGGGTCGAGCCCTTAAGGTGTCAAAGGCCTTCCTGTGGCGGTGCAGGAGTCAGGTGGAGTTGGGTCAAGTTATGGTGGGATATCGTTTAAGCCCAAGGGAAGGGCAATCCTTCAGCCATGGTTCCCCTAGAGGTTTCCTCCACAGCGGGTTTTTCCTCTCCTGAGTGCTCGTAGGATTGACTCCTAGTGAGTCTTGGGCATTTGAACTTGGTCAAAAAACAAAACAGAACAAAACAAAAAAAAAAAAAAAAAGAAAGAAAGAAAGAAAGAAATAAAAAGAGAAAATGTAAAATATGAATTGTGGTATTATAACCTGTCACAGCTTTTATGTTGCGGTGCAGGAGTCAGGTGGAAGTTGCAGGTCAAGTTATGGTGGACTAATTTTTAACTAATAAGAGGATGTTTAACTCATGGCGTGAAGAGGCTAAGCTTTGGAAGTGGCCAGCCTTAAGGATGTATAATGGTAATGGCATCAGGGGTGGGCCCGGTGGTTAATCAGGAGTGAGGATCTTCGTAGGGTCATTGGTGCCCCTAAAGTGTATCTGGCTCTGCTTAGAATGGAAGCCAGGGAGTGTGCCGCCCCTTTATTGCTGTTCTGGCCGGGTGCTGATGTCAGACCGTGGGAATATCACACCAATTGTCTAGACAACTGATCTTCATGTTTGTTCGTAAATTAAGAGGTTTGAAATAAAGCTATGGCCATTTTGACACAAAAAGTGAATGTGTTTGTGCATTTATTCTTGTGTTTGAATGGGGGTATTAGTTAGAGCGGGGTTCTCCCTATCCAAAAGTTCAAGTTGAATTAAATTCAAGATGGCATCATTCCAGAGGACTGTTATGCTAGTGGCATGGTCCAACAGATTTCCCCTTTCTCCCAGCCTGTGTCTAAAAGTGGATGACTGTCTGCAGAACTGTTCTAACGTCATATGGATTTTTCCTTGCTTTTGAAACACTTTACATATTGTAATGAATATTTTCCCATAAATTATTAGTAAACATGCTCAACTCTTCCTGCTCAAAACAAAAACACCTTATTTTACCTTTTAGTTTTACCTGCTGTAGATTTCTGTTCTGCTTCTTATTCCTTTGTCGGCCCCTTCTCTTTCAGGTGCCCCCTGTTATACGTTTTCATTCCTTTCATATTGCCCTTTATTTTATTAATGATTTCCTAATAAACATATAGAATTGTCTAAGGGCTAGGTCAAACCTGCAATGTTATTTCTGGTTTTCAGTTATGTCACAAGAAAATGACAGTGACACCGGATCCATTACATCACAGAAGCCAACTGCATCTTCCAAACCCCACCAAATACAATTGGATCCATTGGGTTTCCATCATCATTTGAACTGTCCTTGCCTTCTCAATTGTATATACATCGCTCAGTGAGCGCTGTATATACACATCAGCATCGCAGCGGGTGTGATGCAAGGTTTTTATCATGGCTCCTGCAATGCTGGTTCTCCTAGGCCAGAAGCCAAGGCAGCAATGTGTCGGCATAAGCCGAGTGATGATGTCATGTTGCTTAAGCCAAAGCTGGCAGCACAGCGGGGGAACATTGAGAGGTGAGTACCTTTGTTTTATTTTCTTTTTTATCCTTTACACCTGTCTATCTACCTACAGGGAGCAAATAATCAGAAAATGTATGATTCAGTGATGCTCACCTCCCGTGTAAAATCCAGGCAGTCCATTTCTTTCCTATTGGTGACAATGGAGAAAGCCCCGTCGGACTCCAGGCAAAACTAACACGTTACAAAAATAGAAAAAATTGTTATCGCAACAAAAGAAGATAAACACTAGGGGAAATGTAAGAAAATGTCTTGGTCTAAGACTTTCTTTGTTGCCCTAGCAACCAGAGCGCCCGTGTCATAATTTAATGAGTACTAGATGAAATGTAAGGGGTGTCTGATTGGTTGCTTATGGGCAACAAAGAAAGTCTTAGACCAAGGACGTTTTTCATAAGGTTGCCTATATCTTTAATCCATATAAATTAAAACCGTGTGGCTCCCATTCTCTGATGCCTTTCGAGCACCAATTTCTTACTTGTAGAGGGGGCATATAACTCTACCTACAGGGGGCATATCTTTACCTACAGGGGGGCAAATATCTACCTACAGGGGGCATATACCTACCTACATGAGGAAAATATCTAACTACAGGAAGGCCAATATCTGAGACTACAGGGGGCATTTAACTCTACGTACAAAGGGAATATTTCTATCTACAGGGGAATATATCCTTTACTATAGGGAGCATACATTTCTACCTACAGGGGTCATAAACCTACCTACAGGGGTCATAAACCTACCTACAGGGGGCATATACCTACCTACAGGGGCATATGTCTCTACTTACACGGGTCTTATATCTTTACCTACAGGGGCATATGTCTCTACCTACAAGAGGCCTGTATATCTACCTACCTGCCTACTAGGGGGTTATATACATACCTACTGGGGGGCCTCTATACCTACCTACTGACTAGGGGGGGTCTGCATTCCTACCCACAAAGGCCTTATAAAATGAGACATCTTGGAAAAGCAGTCAATGACCACCGAAACGACAGCATGGGCCGGGGAGGGAGGTTAATCTATAATAAAGTATATGTCAATATGTATTTTTCTGGTATAGGTAGCGTGTATAGAGGTCCAGAGGGTTTCTGACACAGAAACTTATTATGGGTACAAGAAGAAAAGGCAAGGGCAGAATCTCTGACATCTTGAGAGAGAGTGGGACACCAATAATTAGCAACAAGGATCTTCGAATTCTCAGATGACCAGCACGCTTGGAAGAGTTGCTCCATTTCAGAATTATTTTCTCAGGGCTAAACGTATGAAAGTCTTTCCAAGAGGAATCCGTTGGAGGATGATTGGATATGCTGCAGATTGGAATTGAGACCCTGAGTATCAGAGTCTCGAGAGAGGGCATCAGCTTTGATATTCTTATTTGTAGGCCTAAAGTGTAGCAGGAAGTCAATTTGAGAACAAACAGAGGACCATTAGTTGTCGGGAATTTAACATCTGAGTTGATCGGAGATATAGGAGGTCTTAGGTCATGTAAATATTACAGGTGATTGAGTCTTCAGAAGAAGGCACCTTTTCCTATAAAGCATGTAAATGGCCAATGTTCCAACAATCCAATGTTATAATTCCTCTATCCTGGGAAGAAGGTTTTACAAGGGCTATATTTCTGAATGCTAAGCGTGGTGTGTGCTTTATTTAGCACATTTTGTCACTTTTTCTTGCTACCTACAGGAATTTAATGAAAGCTTGAAATTTTAACTGATGTGCGGATTACCCTCTAATTATCATATATGTAATGTTAGACAGAAGCCGCATGTGATGGTTTGCCTTTTAGGGGTTTCTGTGATAATACTGCTCCAGCTCCACAGATGTTGTATTAGAAGAAAGGGTTTTATTGGCTTGGTCGAGTTAGAATGCTGTGGCAAAAGTGTCTTTAAGGCGTACAAACGCGTTTTGCAGCTCTGACAGCCCAGAGCCTGGAGTTGCTGTTTTCTTGGTTTAGAGCACTTTGGGTGGAAAAGTTGGGATTAAATTTGCAGTAGTCATTTACAAATCCCAAGGAGTTGTTTATACAGCTGAAGTCCAGTAGGTCCGGGCAATTGAGGACAGCTGAGAGACCTATTATTGAGGCATGTACCCTGAAGGCGATGGTTTTGTTAAAGAGCATTTCTCAAGCCTGACCAAAAGATGGAGAGCCCATTGGTGTTGTTGAACAGTGCCAGCACTTGTTCGCGAAGAAGATTAAGGTCCAGAGAGAAATATAGGGCTACAATGTATGTAAACTATTCTAGCTGTAAGGATTTTGTTGCCCATAGCAAACAAACATAGCTGCCCTTTCATTTATACTATTAATCTGAAAAAATGAAAGGGGGAGCTCTGATTGGTAGCTAATGGGGCAACAAAAGAGAGTCAGAGTAGAACAGGATTTCATACATTTCCCATAATGTCTAAGTAGACCACCACATGCACATAGGAGGTCAAGGAAGATTCACTTAAGAAATATTCGGAAAACGCTGGGGATTACAGAGTCAAAAGGCATCAAAGGTCACAAAATGCCCATCACAGGTGTTGAGGCGTTTTACATTTGGTCGCATTCATTGATATGCAGTAAATTTAGGCTTCTTCGCAAATCTTACACACTAATGAAGATCTGCCCCCCCCTAGTCAATCAAAGAGTTAGGAGTAAAACAGAACCAGTTTTGTGATAGTGATTTTACTTAAGCCAATAATCAATGTCTAGAAGTGGCAAAGAAACCATCCTTCTTTTCAACGAAGAAGAAACTGGCACGACAGGAGAGGAGAAAACTAGCGGGTGAAATACCTGTAGATTTTCTTTAATATAGGTCGACATGGTTCAGTTTTGGGCACAGAAAGAGGATACATACTAGCATGGGAGGCGTTGTTGCCAGGATGAGGTCTATAAGGCAGTATAGGACTGATGTGGAGGAAGGGTCTCTGCTTGCTTCTCACAGAAGGCATCTGCAAATTCTTGATGTGGAACCTGGTGTTACCAGGAGCGCAGGTGAAGAAGCGAGTTGTCACACAGGGGAGGTTTTAGGCCCTTGGATGTAACATTGCTGACCCAGTCGAATGACCAACACCTGTATACCAGTAGAATAGGGCCTGAAGTTGCAACCAAGGAAGCCAGGAGGAATTGGCTGAGGTGACGCATGAAACATACCAATGAAGAATCAACGATTCAATTCTGGTATGTTTAGAGCCTTTCAGGACACTTCTTATTGATAGGAAGATATTATCAGAGCTTACCCAGATGAGTAACGGAAGACGGTATGCTGGATACCTGAGACAAATGTCTTGGTATTTCCATGGGATCATCAGAGAACCAGGTGGTGGAGGTAGTGGAGTCTTTAGAACTGGTGCGAAACAAGGAAGTCTGCGGGGTCAGAGGATTCTCATTGCTGATGGAGCTAATAAGCTCTCAGCTAATTGGATATCGATTCTTTGTGGCAAAGCAATATGATCTTCCAGAGAGGTCATGATTTTCGCAACCAGCTGCTCATCCTTGATTCTTTCACGAGGACCCCCAAGTAGGTGGCTATAGAATGAGCCTCTATTATTTCGTGGCTAGCTCAGCAGGCAGCGTGTCAACCTCTTATCACATATTGCCCCACAGTGGAATCCTTAAGTAGAAAGAGAGAGATGATGCAGCCGAGGAAGTGTGCCAGGTTCTCAAAAAAACCTTGCAGATTAGCATCAATGAATCCCTCACTCCCAGAGAGGCATGACCAGGCCAGGGATTCACCAGAGAGTAGACATGATAATAAAACACCTCCTTAGCTTAATCTGAGGGAACTAGTGTGCCAGGACTTCAAAATGTATGGTAGACAGGTTTAAAAAGCTGTGGAATGTCTTGGGTCCCCATGGTTATGAGGTGGCAGAGGCAGGTGTAGAACAGGGCCTCGTAAGGACAGCTGCAGGCGGAGCTACAGCTGGTGTAGGTGCAACATCTGGTAGGTGTGCTGCGATACTTTGAAGCATCTGGGAGAGCTGCTCCTGACAGTGGTCTGGTTGAACCACTATGACCATGATGTCTTGAACATCAGAAAAATGCTCCTCGGTGGGATCCATGGCCAGTACTTTCATTGCTGCAGGTGGTAGATCTTCTGGGTCACCACAAGAGATGACTTGAACCATGCCAAGGAGCGGAATCTAAGCAGCCACTCAATGTTCACCAGGGTCCGCCACAAGGAAGGTTGGGCTTCACTGCAGGAGACTCCCAAGTTGCTACCCTTGGAGTAGGGCCTAGTGGGGACAGTTAGGTGTTGTGGTTACAGGGGGGAGGAGTCTCAGGTCAGGCAGCAGACAGAAATGTAGCCAAAGAATGTAGCCTCTCATAGAAAAGTCAGGGCAGGCAGAGAATAGTCAAAGTCCAAATGCAGTGGTTCGCACCAGGAATAACAGAACATGAATACAGGAAACTATCAAGCAAAGAACAACAAACAGGCACTGGGTGTTGAGGGACGTGACCAATAAAGGAAGGTGTAGGAGATGATCGCTGGTCAGCAACAAACCGGCTCTTTAAATGTTTGACCAGTGGACTGGGGAGCAATGAGAGCTTTCTAAGAGGGTATTTTAAGGAAGAATGTGAAGAGGCTCAGACTGGATCACATACAGTTGAAACCAGAATTTTACATACACTATATAAAAAGACACATGCATGTTTTTCTCACTATCTGACTTGAAATCAAAATAAATCTTACCCGTTTTAGATCAATTAGGGTTACCAAAATTAATTTAAATTTGCAAATTGCCAGGAAATAATGAGAGAACAGATAATTTTAGGTTGTTAATACTTTTGCGAAGTCAAAAGTTTTCATACACTAGAATTAAACTATGCCTTTAAAAAATTTGGACAGCCATATGATGATTATCCTTCACACCAGACAACACACTGCGTTATTTGATTAACATCATCGAAAAGTCTAAGAAATTCAGCAAGGATATCCGGAAGAGAAATGTGGACTTGGACAAGGGGTTGCAATTTCCAGATACTGAAGGTGCTTGTTTTATCTGTACAAACATTATACACAAGTTCATAAACAAAGATGGGATTGTCCCAGCCATCATATTAGTCAGGAAGGAGGGGAATGTTCTGTGTCTAGAGGAAGAAAATGCTTTGGTTCGACATGGCATATCAACCAAGAACAAAAAGCAAAGGCCTTTATGAAAATGTGGGGAAGCTGGTAAGATTGTGTATTGTTGCCATTATTGGAAGGTTAATGCTGCAATGTAGTGCACACACTTTCAACCTAGGCCTTCGTAGAGGTATCCTCATCCTTAGACCTCATACCAATTCACTACATCATGAAAAAAAAGCCTTCCAACGCCTTGTGTTTATTTCATAAAATATTTAATTGTTTCTTAGTTTTCGTTGTTGAGGGTCTGGCTCTGCCGGCTGAGGGACCAGAATTTTCTTGCTCCACATGGAGACTGAATAAGTAGACTAAGCCTGCTTTAACTGTGTCAGGTTTTTTCCATTTGTATGTTATATGTTTTATTAAACAAAAAATCTCTTGTATCAAGTTTCGTTGGTATGTTGAAGAAACAATTAAAGTATGTTTATGAAATAACACAAGGCTTTGAAGGCTTTTTTTCTAATATAGAAGATTGTGTCATTAGCCACAATGAAACAGGTACTGTATCAATATGGACTGAAAGGCCACTCTGCCAGGAAGAAGCCATTACTTAAAAAAAAACCATAAAAAATCCAGATTAATGTTTGCAAATGCAGCAGGACCAAAGCCTACATTTCATTTAGACATGTCCTGTGGTCTAAAAAAACAAAAATTTAACTGTTTGGCCATAATGACCATTGTTACATTTGGAGGAAAAAGGGAGAAGCTTGGAAACCTAAGAACACCACCGGAACTGTGAAACACAGAGGTGGCAGCATCATGTTTTGGGGTTGTTTTGCTGCAGGAGGGACTGGTGCACTTCAGAATCCAACAACTATTATTACCAATAATTCCACTAAGACCAAATTACGCCACTATCTCATGAATATTTGCCACATAGTGACTGAATAATACCAAAAATCATGACCAAATTTCCCACACATGGTAACTGAATAATACTCCAACCATGGACTATATCATCACCACATAGTAAAGTGATAAACATCACACAGACCACATATCAACTACTGCTGAAGAATAAAAATTATATTCTATACCCCCCCCCCCACCAACCACCCCCCCCTCCTTTTACCCCTCCCCACACATGACCACATATCACCAATCGTAACTGAATAATACTTCTCACGCCTATGGACCTGATTTCACCACCACATAGGGATTGGATATACACACCAACACTATGACTAACTGATCCTCACCACATCTTCGGATGAATTAGCCGCACACAATTACTGAATATAAACATTACCACTTTGACACATATAAGTCATTACAGTTCAGGTTACATTTATTGAAGCTCACAGGTGTGTTTTCTCCAATGAAAAAGGGGGGGGGGGGGGATGGGGTCGTTTCACGTTCTTTTCTTCTCCATCGGTTCCACACTTCATGCTGACTTCTCCCGGCCAACAATCGCTCTGCAGATTTGGACACAAATATATTAGAATCCTCACTTTTCCAGCAACTCCTTACTTATAGCTATATTGATCTCCTCAGTTAGGCAGGTACGTATAGGTCCCCTCAATTAGACAGGTATATATACAGTAGGTCCCCATTAGTGTTGAGCGATTTTTATCGACAAAGTTGAAATCGGCAAGGTTTTTATGGTGATCGAAATTTCCAGATCATGCGATATTAAGGTTAAAATCTGAGCATCATCTATAAAGATAGCGCCTTTTTCGGCGCTTCTTGTAATTTGGCGGGCAGCAAATCAGATTACAGAATAGAGCAGGGGGAGAGGTGTGTGCGACGTGAGGACTGGGATGTGTCTGGGTGCGATTGGCTGGAAAAGAATCACCATGACCTATTTTACATAGAACAGCGTTTCCTTGTTTAGCTCTCAGTGTCTTCTCAGCGTCTCATAGGGATAGGACTTGCGCTCTGCCTGTGGCCAAACAGCTCAGCGAAATTAGTCTATTTCTGCACAGAGAGTAAAACGCATTCTACTATTAGCTGTGATCCTTAAATTGTAGTTAGATTGGGATTTGAAACATTTTATGTAGTTAGCTAGAGAATTTTAAAGCAGGATATCTGACCACTGTAAATTCACGGGCGGGAGGGTGCAGGGGGGAGGGGGCCTCCCGCGGTGCGAACACAGAAGACAGTGCTCGTATCTATAATAGAGAACACTGGATAAGAAGTTCACCAAGACTGATCATAAAAGTAGATGTTAGACATTGTAGTTGGATGCTCTCACTGTTTATTAACAGTTTGCTATTGAAATATTCCTGATATTGGGCAGCTGAACTTAAATTGGATTAAACATATTTTCTTGTACTGCAGGTCTTTGTTTGCTGCAAAAATCCACTTAGAGATTTGTTCAGTTAGACAGATTTCAGAGTAGGTGGTTCAGATTTTACCCTACGATTACACCTGCGCGACTGTTGTGTGCCAATGATACCACCTGTGCACTTGTAAATTACAGAAACCAGCAATTCTTGTAGTAGCAAGTTGTTTGTTGCCAAAATACCGTGTATCGTAACGAAAACATCACCAGTTACGTGTTTTTTTGACTTTTGCGCACCTGCACTGTTTCATTGACGCAGCATCTATGTAAATCTTAAAACAGGCAATTCTATTATTCACACAGGTGATTGAAAGGTGCAAAAAATACCGTTTATTCATTATCAAAACTTAACAGTTACGTGTTTTTGACTTATTCGCACCCAGCACTGTTCATTTGAGCAGCATTACGTAAATCTTAAAACAGCAATTCTATTTTCACCACAGGTGATTGAAAGGTGCAAAAATACCGTTTTATTTATATCTCAAAACATAACGGTTACGTGTTTTTTGACCTTGGTTGCGACGCACCTGGCCACTGTTCATTGACGCAGAGCCTCTACGGAAATTGACTGTAAAACAGCAATTCTATATTCACACAGGTGAATTGATAAAGGTGCAAAATAAATTCCGTTTATTATATCAAAACATATACAATATTTGTGTTTTTTACTTTTGCGCTACCACAGCTCTGTTCAGATTGACGCAAGGGCATCTACTCGTAAATATTTAAACAGCAATTCTATATTCCCCACAGGTGAATTGAAAGGTGCAAAAAAAATACCGTTTATTTACAAAAACATAAAGATACGTGTTTTTTGGACTTTTGCCCAGTCAGATTGTTGATAGGGACACCTTGCAGTTAAATTTGAATCCAGCATATGTTGTTATGATTAAGAGGGATTTGAGAATAGCTGTGATTTGCCGTCTTATGATAAGAGACGTTCAAAACTATTCCGATATTCTCAAATTTTTATATTTCTGACATGAGAGCGAAATGCAGGTGGTAAGCCGGTGGCAAGAGGGGGTAGCACATGATGTGGTAGAGAGCTACGAGGAGTTAGGTAGCTACCTTCAGTGCTTGGCGGAGCAACACGCACATTGCACCTGCGATTATCGTCTTTGCAGGGAGCCGTCAGGCATGTCATCGCTGGGTCAGGGCCCTGGGAATCTAAGTAACGAAAATCGTCGCCTATCTGTCCTTATCAGTGGTAATGCAACTGCATCTGAGGGTCAGTCGTACTCCTCGATCCTCGCAGTGCACTCGGCCACAAATGTCGTCATCAGCGATCATCAGCGCATCGTCCAAAATGTAGCAGGCCCAAATATCAACTCGTGTTCCCACCACTGTGGATTAATCCATTTTCTGAAGACACTCTTTGATGACAAAATGCGGTTGGGGTCAGAAAGGGCATGTTATAAGAGCAAGAGGCCAAATAAGGATGATTTTTCTATCTGCTATGACGGCCCAGTTTATGATGCCATCGAGGATGTGAAGGAGCGGTCAATACAGCAAAAATCAGGGGCGGTCGGGTCAACGCCTTGCAGTGCCCCTTGCTTGTAGCCGCAGCTTCTGGATGCACCTGTGTTGATGATGATGATGATGTCGACATTGCGGAATCCATCCTTGTCTTTTCCGCAGAATTTGCTTGTTGCGGAGCGCTTCATCAGTGGACAGATGAGGAAGACGATGGGGTAGTGTCAGCAAGGGGTCCCGCCCACAAAATGGGAGGAGGGCGGTCGCAGATGCCGCTGATATGATTCGCCAGCCCGTCAGCGCAAGAACCCCGCTCTCGCTTATCGCCGTCAAAAAAGTGTCCAGGACCTCTCAAGGCCTGGGCTTCTTGAGCAAGCCTCTGATTCAGCCCCAGCGAATGTCATATGCCGGCCTTGCCGTTAAAGCTTAGTAGAGGCAAGAACTTAAGTGGTTAACCACCACCAACATGTCTAGTCACATGCGAGCGAATGCATAGTTTGAAATGGAGGGAAAACTTGGCCAAAAAAAGGCCAGACGACGCCGGGCCTCAACCACTGTCAACCCTCTGTCTCCGCCTCTCCTCCTTGCCACCACCAAGCGTTCCTCAGCTGCCCACTGGTCTCTCAGTAGTCATGTTCAGGGTTCGCCTTCCGCTTCAGCTCCCATCGCCGAGTACCACCAGCACCACCAGAGACGCCCATCCCTACCCCTTTTCTTCCGCCAGTTTGGACGGACCTGTCACTCCGTTTTACGCGGGCCAGTCTAGCAGCCGCTTCTGCTTTCCAAGGTTGTGGGCTGCAGAAAGAAACACTTTATACCCAAAACCATCCCAAAGCCAAAAGCCTGATGAGCAGGCAGTTGCCATGGCTTTGGCCCTTCGGAAATGTTGCATTTTCCGTCTGGTGGACAAGAATGGGTTCCGCACGTCATGGCTCGCTTGGCTCCGCCACAGAATACAAGATGCCAGAGGAGGCATTTCTCTTTGCCAGAATAAGCCGTCCTGGCTGGCATCAGCCAAGTGTGTCATCTAAAAGATTTCAAGCGCGTTGGTTCTTGCTATCTGGGTCCGGGAAATAGTCCATCGTCACCACCGAAACCGGGACCTACGTTAAGCAAGAGCCGAAGAGACGCTATACTACTGTGAAAGCTCACTGGGTTGAGCTGGGTGGTATAGTCTCTGGGGGTTCGACGGTGGCATCTCATAGGCTCGGCGGCGGCGCTCTTCAAAAGAGAACGCAGGGGAATGGTTGATGGGGATCTTTCCCACCTAGGTCCTCTAGGTGGCATCACGTGCCCAGAGACACCAGGCCGATGTTGAAATTAATGTGCCCATGGAGGTCACCGAGCAACACATCCATCGGTCTAGCGAGCTGTAGGTGACGCTCTTGTAGCAAAGCGAGATTTTTTCCTCACCGAGCGCTGGCTGGGTGACAAGAACCTTGTGACAGGCTAGGTGGGGTGTCGCGGAAATAAAGGGCGAAATCTGCTGGCCGCCTTAAGGATCGGTAGGATGGGAGCACATCCTTGCCTGGCACATGTCATGAAACCTTGTCATCCAGAAATTTTAAAGAGCTACCCGGGTCTGGATGCCTGCTGAAGAGGCTCGAGGTTGAGTTCGCACTTCCGCCCGCTAGAACCCTTGCTTATGTCCCTAGCATTCATCGGTCAGCTCGGCCATCACCGGCAAAACGTCTATGGTTGACCTTAGCAACACGCTGGAAAGAATTCCACCCTCCACAGAGTTCCAGACGATTGTAGGGCAGCAGGCAATGCCTAGTATCGCAGTACGTAAGTGACACATGGCTCGTCGTGTGAAGCAGCCTGGGTTACGGACCTCGGGGGTGTGTGCGACACCGAGAGTGGATAGCAGGTGTAGAGGCTCTGCACCTCCTTGAAGTTTTGGACAGAAGCCACCAAAATGGTCAGTGCGGTCTCAATGCCCTTGTCAGGCATGAGAATTGTGGTGATCTTAGTTCTGGAACGATCGTTGGACACTCTGAAACAAACAGGTCCCGACTAGCGACGGAGGAGTGGAGACGGTCACAGATGCTGGGATCCACGGAGCCTTTTCTCTCTGATCATCTAATCAGGACCTAGGTCCCGAATCAGTGTTCACAAATTATCATCGGGCTTCGCATTTGTGGCTCTCGGGCGAGTCGGGGTCCAGAGCTAGGGCAAAGGTGGCGACATCAGCTCTCAGAGAGTGGACTCTCATCCTCAGGGCAAGTCAGGGCTAGTGTAGAGAAGCTGTGCCGGACGGCCAGCGGAGGATGGAGGAGGAGGTATGGTATTTCCTAGTACTGACCCGCATGTTTACGAAGTCTGCCTTGGAAGAGGTTGGCGCGAATTTGAGGCGGAGAGAGGAAGATGAGGAGATCCAGCTTTGTGTGCGTAGTGCCCTCGAAGCCCAGAGGCATGGGAAACTCAAAGGCTCCATCTCTCTCGACGATAGGTGTTGGTGTGGCTCCTTTCCTCCATCGTGATGGTCTCGCATTAAGGCCATCAGAAATGATAACGCACAGTTATGGGTGGCATCCTCTGGATCCCCGTGGTACAAACAAAAATCAGCACTTTCCTGTCACTATCCACCCAAATATGGAGAGTAAAATGCAGGAAGGTGTGATGACTGAGCTGATGAGATCAAGTGACGCCACAATCTGTTGCGTCTGCTTCTCACGTTCTCCAAATGTGTCACGGTGATTGGTAGAACTACATCAGCGACGTTGACAGCAGTAGTGTTGCCACTGTAGTCGGTAGCGTATTAGTACGTCACTTAGGGCAGCAGCATGGCAAGGTGGTCAGAAGCCTATATGTGCGCGTGACTCTTGGCAATTTTGTTTTCACCTCACCAACGCATGCCATGGGGACACATCCAACACAAGAGATCAGTTAAGATCATGGTGCACGGAATACCTGCGTCTCAAACTCGCTAATGTTTTGACATTGTGTTCGGATCCCATTAGAGCTATTCTGGGTTATCCAAAATGGACAAATGGCCCGAGGCTGGCTCTGTCAACGACATAGAGGTGTTGTCATGCCCAGCAGCCAGCGTTTTCAAATATCTGGGCCGATGGAGCGGACCTTCTGCAAGTCTGGAGAGTCTTTACAGACAAATAGCATCGGCTTTCCACAATAATGTGGATCGTTGACTTTCATAAGATGAAATCAGGCATGATCGATGATGTTGTGTCCCCATTTGCCGAGGTCTCACTGATTAGTTGCCAGTTATACTTCACATTCCTTTTCAACAGAAATGGTCCTCTTGAAAACTTTTTTTTAAAATGATCATTTTTACTTGCATTTTTATTCATCTGTCCCAACAGTTCATTTTGCTGGGTTTTGCTGTGAGGAGACTGTAAAAGGACAGCAGGTTTATGTCAACACGTATTCCATATACTCACTTTATTTAAGAAGTTTTCGCGATTGTCAAGGTTGTGGGGTCATGTTACTGTGAGATACTGCCTTATAATCATGGTCTTTGTAACAGAAATGGGTCTTTTCTAAGTGGATTTCTGCCCTCACAAAGTTTTAACTGGTGGCTGAGGAAGTCATGATTTCATCTTTTTTTGGGTCATGCTGCTTTGAAATGCAGCAATACTACAGACCTATGATAAAAAAATGTTGTTCTAATACAGACGTTAGTTCTCAGCAATTGTGCATCTCTCTCAAGTGGCTCAAGGGTTTCTATGCTTAGAATTGATTTGGGGGCATGTTTTGCTGTGGACATGCAGTTATAACTTCAGGTCCTATTCTAATAAAATGTTGTTTCTAGACCGACTTTTGTTCATTCACTAAATTGAGTCAAGAGTGGCTAAGGGTGAGGTGCTGTCAGAAAACAGGAATGAGGTAGGGACGACTGTTTAATGGACAAATATTGCAAATATGAGTTTGTTTTTGCAAGATATTTAACCATAGCTATCAATCCTCTGGTTTGAGACGAACCCATTTAATACATGAAAAAAAGAGAACAAAGAATGGGTGTCATTACTTTTTTTATTAAGTTTTGGGAATTCATTCCTATTTAAAAAATTGTGTTGTTTCTAGGAATTAAAGTACTAAATAAACTTTGCATGATAGTCAAATAGTCTCGCGTTGTAAAAAAATGCCCTCTGATTTGTACCAAGGGACGTTACAGGAAAAACTTGACCAGATGTAGGTTATCAGGAGGGACATGGAGTCAATGGAGCACGGAAGAGGAACAAAGTAGCAGAGACTAATATCCTCCAGCACGTTGAGTAAATTGAGAAAAAGAATGCAAGATAAGGGCACCTGGTGTTAACGAGGAGCAGGTTAACGCCACTAGTGATTCGCAAGTGAAGCTTCAATTGGTCCACACTCATACGGAGGGCACTGCGCTACCCAGGTATTGGACTGAGTACAGAGGAAGGCTGGAGTTTCCTCACACTTTCCGCTTCAGCACTCGCTTGCAGGCACGGACAGTTTTCGTTTGGCTGATCGATTAACAGGGCATCGTTTACCTGCGTTGTTAATAGAATGATGGGCGCGCTCCCATGCCTGGCTTACACCGCACCCACTGTAATCTGTCGCGCCCCTGGGTCATGCTGTGCCCAGGACCGAGGTATATAGTTCTATGTCCAGTCGAACTAAAATAGTGTTTGAAATGACTCCTTTTTGGCGGCAGACTGTTTTTAAAGTGGGGGCTAGGCACGGTTGGGGCTGATCTCGTGCTGTGGCCCAGGAGACAGGGAGTATTCAAGTCTGGTTCAGGAAGTAACAGGGTTGATTATCAATCATATGCATTCTGGCATGTTTTTATTTGTGGGTGTGGCTAGGTTTAAGGGTCAGGGCTGTGGGTACTATAAGAACAGGGTTAGGGAATGGTTTGTGACTTTTGTTACTGGACTTTTGTATAGAACCTAAGTGTGTATGCCTAAGATAGAATAAAGCACGTATACACCAGTTTCACTGTTGTGGATGTTAATTTCAGCTTTACGAGCCTTGTTTGGGTGTAATAAGAAGGTGTTGTTCGTCTTGCCCTATATAGTACTTTAATGGTCATCGCGCTTAATCGATGCTTCAATATTCGAAATAATAAACCTTATTCGTAGCGTGGTTGGATACGACTAATCCGACGTATAGATCGTTCTCGATAGGCCAAACGCAAGGTCGCTAACACTAGTAGTGTTAAAGGCAACGTCATCTGTGTTTATTCTTTGAACCATGACTTTCACAGGTGTGCATGGTCTGTTATCTATACGCTGGAAACCGCGCAATATACTACATCCTGTTAAAAACAAGTATATATATATCTCGGAGCTTAGAGTGCATGAGAAAAAAGGATATAGGAGCATATTTTATATAGTGCATAAGTTACAATTAGCAACGTAGACTCAATAAGACTCTTTTTACCCCTTTGGTGGTGCAATGGAGTATCCATTTGGTTGTGCAATCCAATACGCCTACCTCTGTAGTAACCTAGTTTGTATTTTGGCATATATCTGGGATGATTCACTTGTTTTCATGTAACACCAACGTAGAATTCAAAGATATTATTTTGGGGTATTCATGTGAATCTTTCGCTACAGTTGTTTCACCAAATTTTGTGGGTACGTTGAGCTCTCTTTTTTGTTTTTAAATTTCTAATGCACTTTTTATTGTTCAGCCATCTGGTGCTCAGATGGTGCGGTTGGTCTGTTCCTCTATATTCCTTTTGCTACCATGGACATCTTTTAACATGTAGATTACGTTCGTTGCTAGTGCAACTAAGAAGTATCCTCTGTTTAATGGTAGATTCATATCCTTGGTTGGGGATGTTTAATTGTTGAGAACCTTTGAAATAATAGACGGTATACAGTTGTTGCACGTTGAGCAGCTCGCAGCATGATCGGCTCCTACTTGTCTACTATGGGGGACGTTTCATCACCTCCTAAGTGGAGAAGCTCTTATACAGCTTAAGTATCTGCCATCGTTCTTCATGATGTGTGTTTCATTTTGCTAAGGTGTTCGGTCATAGAAACTATGTACTTTTATGCACCAATTTATAAAAGTGGAAGTAAAGTTCAATGTTTTGTCCATACAGCCATTATGTGTACGTTTTTGGTTGATATAGGGGAGTCTAAGCAATGGTACTCATAATCCGCGCTGGGACTATAACGTGTGCACTGCTAATATACGCTCTTGTTTGCGCATCTTAGATTGGGATAAAAGTATTTTTCTGCTCTGCCCGTTCGTGATATATTTTAGAGTCACCATGTCTTTTGATGAGATCAATATTCTCACACTGTGATACAGGGGTCCTTGAAATGTTCATGTTACTGGAAGACGATGGATATGTGATTTGCAGCAAGCTGGGCGCGCTGGTGTATCGTTCCTCGCACATGTAACGAATAAAGTAAGATACCTGTAACTTTTACCAAAAAAAACTGAGAGAACTGATGGATGCGCAAAAAACCTAGTTAACTACTACATGCATTCGACTCGTCTAATGAGTATGATTGAAAGCCCTAAGATTACCTAGAGGCATGAGGATGTCAATCTTCACCTATTTACTTAAAGAAGACAAGAGTTTAGAGAAATATGGGACTGCCATATCAACCGATATTCTTTCGGAATATAAAAAAAAATAGAAATTACATTTTCAATATAATTACCTAGTAAAAGAAAAAAATAAACATATCAAAATGTCGGGAGAAGAACAAGAAAATAGAATTTTCTATCCTTCACAGTGTTGTTTACCTCTTTTCTCTTATTAAACTATTTTGTTTTTGCCTTGGTCTTCTAATGCGTCCTAAACAGTATGCGAGCACCGTAGGTGCAATGAAAAATATACTAGAAAAGACAGAATTGCTAATTGTGTGATAATGAATATAATTGACTGTGGATATCAAACCTAAATATTAAAAAAACACATATAATGTGCAATTAGAAACAGCAAGTCGGAAAAAGGCTTACGATCCTACTACTACAGAATATGTTGAAAAATATGAAAGAGATACAAAAGACAGTATCAATTCAACAGAGTCGTATAGTCGCGGTGACCTGAGGGATAGATTCAGTCAAGCGACACTCCAACGAAATCTCACTAAGAGAAGTGGACCAAACTTGAAATGTCAAGGTAATACATAGGACATGACTCTTAATGAAAAATAATGCGCAGCGTTGCGAACAAGACCCAACCTTTTTATAGAGATGTTGAGTTCTCACAGAAGATGAAACCAAAAGTAAGAACACTCCTGTCCAGACCAGAAAAACAGGAGGAGCGCGGGTTCGCCCTCCAGGGAGCGAGTACGAAAGTCGCAGAAGAATAGAAGTAGAATCGTAGGTCCGTAGTATGCTCACAGTACGTTGAGTAGGCTGAACAATACCAAAACTCCTATGAGAAAAAATGGAACTGACCTGAATTGTATGTTCCTCTGTTGAGTAAACGAAAAATGATCGCTTTTTCAATTTCTCAAGTGGATTCTACTGAAAAGATGTAGTCGGTCTATTTATGCTTAAGATGATTCTATAATAAAGAAAATCTAGGATGAAGGTGGAATTGTTGTCAAGTCTATAATGGCGTATTAAGTAAAAAAAGTCAGTTTGATCCATTGTTGCGCACAAACTTCTACTTTGGAAGTATTCGTTGTCGCTGTGTGTTTGGTCATATAATGAAGTTACTAAAAAAATGGAAGAATGCTCGTACGTCCATGATAGACCTTTCCCTCCTGAGGCAAGAAGATATTGTGAGGAGTTGTCTCATAAGACAATAAGGATTGAAATCATTAGAAAAAGAGACCGATAAAGGGGGGTGAAACAGTATCATGGACCGGATCTTTTTTGGTAAATAAAGCGATCGGAGGAAACAATGCTATTAGATGCTGAACGTGTGTATAGTAAGAAATTGCCCGTATGATCAGCACACATTGAAATGTTAAAACAGATGTTGATACATTGTTTGGTGGGAAGCACTTACTTCAGACATTATTGAAATCTCTAAACACAGAAGAAGATTTATTAACCAGTAACCCACCTCGGGTTCTTTCATCTATTTGTATCAAAAGGTGCACAATGGGACACCTAACAGTCGCCGACCATGTAGATCATGTGTCTGGCATGGCTCTCTTTTAGGAGCCCTTGGCAGTTTACATAGATGGTTTTCTACAAGAGATATCAATATAAATAAGAATATTTTTGTTCTTACTGATACTGTGACCCAATTTTCAAACAAATTCAAAGTGGAGTGTGATGACGTACGATTGTCGTTGTGCGTACATCTTGATATATTAAGTGACTAATTAGTATACAACGTTACCTTATGATTTGGGCGCGTACAGGCAGTGCCGAGAAGCTCAATTGCATGATGAGAGAACTTTAACAATAGACATCGATAAAGCCACTTTTTGATGACGTTATTCGATTTGGTGCCTGCTGCTAAGAAAAACGTATTTTCGATTTGGAAATGAATATTTTTTTAACAGATCCAAGGCTATCTATGGCTCGCCTGTCGCGCCTAGTGCAGCCAATCTGTTTCATGATCAGGTTTGAAAATTGCATTCATGTACATACTTCGGGAATTTTTCCACACATATAAAGTTGTTTGGCAGCGTTATGTCGGATGACGTCTCTTAATGTGACGGGGAGGATGAGAACAAACTAAATGAATTTGTGGGGAGGTTATTCATTCTCGACATCCATTGAATTAATTTTTTAGATAAAAATTCGAAGGACTGAAATAGAATATTTGGAGGTAAAATTTATTAGGGACTCAAGATTGTAATACATTCCAAACAATGCTATATTCTTAAACACAGATCGCAATAACATTCTCCATCGATCAAGTTTTCTATACCCTTTCTAATATTGAGATAGGCTCATACCTAAAAAGCAATATGATAGGGGCACGTCGATTTGTTCAGATATTGATATGTTTGATGATTTAAAAATGCAGGTCATTGGTTAAACAAGAATTGTCGTTTTGAAAGAGTTTACAATGAGAAAAAATTGGTACAGATCGGTTTTAGAAAATCAGAGCAAAAGAATAGAGAAGAGTTTCTTAAGGGAAGAGTAACGAATAAGCAACAGCTAGATTTATTTCATTTCCAGTATGATAAGCATGCTGTGTCCATCATAAAAAAAAAGGCCATTAATCTAATAATTGGCACTTGTACAATTGATGACTCCCAATTTTGGATCACTCTGTTTAGGGACAAACCACGTTCACATGTATATAAACGTGGTTAAACAATAGGCAACAGCCTATATACACTCTTGATTTGCGCCTACACAGATTTCCAGACAAAAGAAATCCTTCGGATAACGTAATGGGACACATCTCCTTGTCTATCGTGCAACAATTGTTCGCTAGTATTAAAGAGTTCAAACGATTAAACATCCGTGTACAGGTGATATGGATTATACCCATTAAAAAGGATACTTTAGTTGCCACTAGCAAATCGTAATCTACATGTATATATGTCATGTAGCTAATGGTTTTAGGACAGTCCAGGAGAGGGAATGAAAGATTAGGAGGAAGGCCCTTCAAATAATAGGGAGAAATATTGAGAATACTTATCTCAGCTTACTAGGTTCCCCCGGGGCAACTGATTTAAATTCTGACCTTTTGTATATTTATTAGTCACCCCGCCCAGTGAGAGAATCAGGATAGAGAACTCATAAGAAAGTGCTAATTAGATATTTTAATAAACCATAAAGATAGCTCAGACGTACCCACAAAAATTTGGTTGTGAAACAAACTGGTAGCGAAACCATTTCAATGTCATTACAACGTTTAATATCTGTGATTATCGTTGGTGTTAATAGACTTTGAACTGAAGTGAACATCTCAGTATTTATGCAGAAAAGTAAAATAGGTTATTACAGAGTGGAGGCGTATTGGATTGCATACAATGTATACAATTGCACCAAAGGGAGTTAATGAGTCTTTGTGTTTTACGTTGACTATTTGTAACTTATGCCATATATAAAATATGCTCCTATACCTTTTTCATGTCTCTAAGCTTGAGATATTTATATTGTTTTTACAGTGATGTTTGTATATTGTTTTTAGTTAGATAACAGGACATGCACACTGTGTAATCACTGGTCAGTGAATAAAGGAGGATGACGTGCCTTTACAACGCATGCTGAGGAAAGGAAGGCGTACCCTTCCGACTAGTCGTGCGTTCAACTGCGCAGGCCCGCACTGCGGCAGTGCAAATCAGAGCATGATCGGCTCTACTAGTATATATGGACTATCACTCACCTCCTAACAGGGAAGAAGCTATACAGCTTAAGCTACTGCCACGATTTTTATATGTTTTTTCATTGTCTAAGGCAGGGTTCCGCCAAGTCCAGTCCGTCAAGGACTCCAAACCTCATGTTTTCAGGAGATCCTCCCACCCGTGTAATTGCACTGACAATAATGATCATCACCTGTGCAGAATGCACTGGACAATGACTGACTTCACCTGTGCAATGCCTTTAAGGAAAGCCAGAAACATGACCTGTTGGTGTGCCTTGAAGGACTAGGTTGGGACCTCGGTCCTAAGGTGTTCGTATAGAACTATGTCTTTTATGCACCTATTTAAAAATTAAGATAAAGTTCATGTGTTTTGTCATACAGCTATGTGTACGTTTTTTTGATTTTGATATTAGGGAGTCTAAGAAGGACTCCTAACGGCAGGGTCAATAAAACGTGTGCATGCTAATATAAGCGGATTGTTTTGCAATTATTGTGGTTTCAGAGAGTGGGTCTATGATGGCATTCAGGTGTTGTAGTTCTATTCGTGCCGTTTTAGCAACAGCCAGCTAGCTGATTGTGGTCATTATGAGTGGCAAAATGACAGACGTGTGGATCGGTGGGTGTCAATTAGCAGGCCCTGGAAAAGATGGTGGTAGGCAGATGGAGAAACTGTCAAGTTTCCCCGGGGCTCAGGCGGGTGGCAGCACAAATAGGGGTGAGGCGGGGTAGTTTTAACCCAGAGTCATTTCTCAAAGTTTTGGTGAGGCAAACATGGCTGATTGTTGACGCCCAAGGGTTGGTGGGGTTTGGGAAAACCTGGCCGAAACCACCCTATTATCTTGACAAAGGTCACTTTTTACATTTCCCGGGACAAAACGGGTTCTCCTTGGGTAACTGGCCCCCGCCGCACTGAAGACCCCCTCTGATGCCACACTACTGACTGGGAGGACCTTTCCCCTGCAAACTCGGGAATTGCGGGACACATCGTTTGGCTGCCCAAGTCCCGCGGATCTTCTAACTGGGGGGGCAGAGTCTGTCCAAGTAGGCCACCACCTGTTGGGGTTTTAGGGTCTGCTCCAGGTCCTGCTGCTGCTGCTGGCGACTGCCCTCCTCACTAGGGGGTGAAGGAAGTGTCATCAGCGACTCCAGACTTAGTTCTGCTGATGGAGCTGGACTCTCTACCCCCCCCCTTTCCCAAGACTGCGGGCATGGTAGGATGCTGAGGAACCCCCCGGGCAGCCTTTTCGAGGGGTGGGGCCCCGCGCCATAGGCATGGCCAACTGACTATGGGGGAAATTTCTATATCTTTGAGTTTGCCTCCCCCCCCCTGGAAAAATTTTCCATTTGGACCGGTACGGGGGTCCAAAATGGGGTGGAACCAAAGTCATCCTCTGCCAATGCGACAATTTCGCTTCACACCAGTAAATCACATGCTGTGGCCCAAGTGCGCAAGTGATCTGGGGGACCCCCTGCCTCCACCCGTTGAACAACTGCTGCCCAGATACAGGAGCATGAGAACTGGACCGGGAAATAGGGCAAAGAGAAACAGCCCCCTTCGCAGAGGGGGGAGCCTTGACGGCCTAAATGACGGGGTGCACAGGCCTGCGTTTTCTGCTGCTGCAGCGGGAGGACCACCACCTGACCACATTTCCCCCCAAAAGCCACTGGAGGGTGACCCATTTTGATGAAAGGGGGGGGCGTGGTGCCAACTTCTCCCTGGCCACGCTTCACTTTTTGCCCACAAATTCTACATATACCCATATTCGGCTCCTCCGGTGTCTTAACAAAGAACTGCCACAACGCTGAGTAGCTGATTTTACCGCCAACGCTCCGCACTGAGTAACTACTACCGACGCTGCCTTACTGACCTCCTGTGCCGCTACTTTCTTGGACCTGCGAAGTGGGTTTTCTACCCCATGGCTGCTTGGCTCCCGACCTCGCACTGCTGCTACCCTGCTGACTCACGGCCACACTACCCACTTGCTGGCTGTGCCGCTGCCTGAGGCTTAAGCTGACGCCCTCTTCTCCTGACGATGATGAAGCCCTTGCCTCACCCGGCTCCCAAGTGCGGTCGGCTACATCATCATCAATTAGTGTTTGATCTTCACTACTGTCCTCCTCAACGATCTTGGTATGAAGAGGCCGCCTACTGCAAGAAGCAGGGGATATTGGCCCCATTTCTTCACTGCCAAGTAGCTGCTGACTGTCCTCTTCAAATTGTTCATCCTTGCTGTATAGTGGCGCTGAACCAAGACCACATAGTAAATCTCTGGCTGAGCGAACCAGATGGGACAGAGGCGGGTTGAGGAAAGGTGAGGGCCGCTGACCCGCTACCGGGCCATGCCAACTAAGGGTTGTGTCTCACGTTCCCACCGACTCTTGGCTGGGGTTGTCAGATGTCATCTGGGATTAAGTTGATGACCTACTCAACCAATCAAGAACCCTTGAGTTGCTGGTCAACACACGGCCGTTAGATGACACCGGCAGTTCTGGCCTCACCGAGTGACCCCTGCTGCGACATCCCCTTACTGTGCTGTGACCTGTGCTTGCTCCAGGAATGTTTGTGCTACTGCCACTCGCATGTGAAGAGCCTGCCACCTCTCTGTCTGACATACTGTTTGTTTAAAAATTTACAGACTCTGTTTGATGAAGATATCTGTATATGATTAATACACACCCTGTATTTGACTCCAAATGAACTCACTAACATGCTGGGGTAACCCTTGGATATAAACTGCGCAAAAGAAATGAACAGCCAAAAACTAACTGGTATGTGGCATGTTAAAACGCTGTGTATTTTACTGACTAACAAAGCAGAAACACGCTTAATTAACCATTGGATATAAATTGCGCAAAAGAAATGAGCAGTCAAAAATTAACTGGTATGTGGCGTGTTAAAATGCTGTGTATTTTACTGACTACAACAGCAGAATAATGCTTAATTAACCTTCTGATATGAATTATACTACAGGAAAAATTTCTTCTTTGGCGTTGAAAAACATTGTTTCTTTTACTGACTATAACAGCAGAAACACGCTTAATTAACCATTGGATATAAATTGCACAAAAGAAATGAGCTGCCAAAAATCAACAGGTATGTGGATTGTAAAAACGCTGTTTCTTTAACTGAATACAACAGCAAAAACAGGCTTAGATAAACCTTGGATATTCAATGTGCTCCAGAACTGACCAGATAGCATTACAATATATATGCAGCTGAATTGGAGGCACACTGGACTTCAATTCCAATACACTACAAAATCAAAATTAGAACGTAAGAGAAGCAGTCTCCGAGAAAAGCTGTGACACCCCCCAAAAAATAGCTGCATAAAAGTTCTTTCTTTTGTGTGAGATCTCAGCTACTGGAGCTGCAGCAGCTACAACACGGCAAAGAGAGAGGAGTATGAACTGCCAGCGTCGCGTCCGGACTTATATGGTGCGGTGACGTTACAGAATCCCACCGGTCTCTGATTGGCTTCATCTCTGCACATGTCATTTAGGGTACTCCTTTCTTCCTCCCAGAGTTATTTGCCCCATGTAAAGCCATGTGCTTGCAGCCATTTTATCAATTAAAAACACGCTTCGTTCCCGCGAATCACCCCAAACTTCAACTTCGTTCAGAACCGAAGTTTTCCTGAAATTCTAAATGAATTCCACTTCGTTACAATTGATTCACCCATCTCTACTAGTTGTTATATAAAAGACAGCACACAGGTTTTATGCACATTCAAAAGTTTCCCTTGGAGGGATAACTTTTTTTGGCTTACGTGCGCGTCTCCAAGATTTTACACGTGTTGCCCCAGTTCTCTGGAACATGCTACTGCGTACAATCAGGCACACTCATAGCCCTCATACTATTAAGTGCGCCCTGAAAATGCATCTTATTAAGCAATGTCTACACTGCAGTGGACAAAAAACGACCTGAAAACGAATGACTAAAAACGTTCATGAAACTGAGTTTTCTGTCCGCTGCCTGTCAAAAGCAGCTGAAAAACGGCAGTTTTTTGGCCGCGATTTGCGTTTTTTGGCGCGTTTTTTACAAGCGTTTTTTGCTTGTCTTCAAGCCTGTTTTTTAATGTATGCATAAATTGAGCCATTGGATGTAACTCTGCCCTACAAAAGGGTAAATAAAGCACATCATTGCATTTATATGTCATCTTTAGTTGTTTTACGGATTTTAGCGCTAATAAAGTTATCTTGCGTTTGTCGTAAAAAAATACGTTTTTTTTTTACGGATTTTGGCCCTAAAGTCCATTTTTAACGGACTTTGGTGCCAAGATCTGCATTTTTACGGATTTTGACGCTTATAAAGCTATCTCGCTTTTGTCGCCAAAAATAAGCTTTTTTACGGATTTTGACCCTAAAGTCCATTTTTTTTTTTACGGATTTTGGTGCTAAGATCTCTATTTTTACGGACTTTGGCGCTAATAATGCTATCTAGCTTTTGTCGCCAAATTTTGGCACTAAAATCCTTCTCTTAACATATTTTGGTGCTCATAAAGTTATCTCGCTTCTGACGCCAAAATTACGTTTTTTTTTACAGATTTTGTCACAAGAATGCGTTTTTTTACGGATTTTGGCGCCAAAACTACTTTTTTTTAACATATTTTGCCGCTAATAAAGTTAAGAAAAGTATTTTAGCACCAAAATCCGTAAATAAATGGATTCTGGCGCCAAAATCCGTAAAAAAATGTATTTTTAGCATCAGAAACGAGATCTTTATTAGCACCAAAATATATTAAGAAAAGGATTTTAGCACCAAAATCCGTAAAAAAACGTATTCCGGCACCAAAATCCGTAAAAAAACCACATTTTTTGTGTCGGAAGCGAGAAGTTTATTAGCGCCAAAATCTGTAAAGAAAAGTATTTTAGTGCTAAAGCATGATCATTTTATTACAAAAGGTACAACAAAGGACACATCAGACACTTGTATGTAGATTTGATCAGGTATAACCTTTGTTACACCCACTATAGTTGGGACTTGGGTCTCCTGGGAGGGTTTTCATTGAAAATCGTGCCAAAAAAACGCGCCAAAAGACGTCCGGCGTTTTTTAGAACATGTTGCAAAATACGACCAGTAAAAAAGACGAGCAGAAAAAAGAAGCTCAATGTAGACAGCAGAACGTTATTACATTAGAAGTCTATTGGAGATGATTTCAGTCGTTTTTCCAGCGTTTTTAAAAACCGAAAAAATCTGAAATGGACGTTTTTCTGTGCAGTGTAGACATAGCCTTAGGCAGGCCTACCAAGATCCATGATTGCTAACTCTCACCCCCCACACTTTCTATCACACACATTTCTGTAACTCCTTACTCTTGGACACTCACAGGCACTTATCTATATATAGATGTATGGTCTGGGTGGCAGGTTCATCCACTTTTTATGTAAACTACCCCATATTTATGAAACATGGCTGGACCATTGTGTAAACCAAGCACTTCTCACCTTTTGTCTCACCATAAACCCTCATAGAACATAGTACATGTTCATTCTTCTGTCCAGTTTTCGGGCGGCAGAAGAACATGTATACGTGGAGAGGGAGGTCTTTTCTCTGCAAATCGTGGAGAAAAGCTGTCCCCCTGCGGCCGTGTACACGACACAAAAATAGTTCAAATACCGGTCGGATAAACCGACCGGTATTTGTCCTGTGCCGTGTAAATGGCACCTTAGCCTCTAAATTGTAAAGTGCTGTGCAACATATTGACACAATAGAAATAAGATTATTATTATTATTATGTATCAAATTGTCATTTAGAAAAAAGTAAGCAAGCTTGTGGTCTAATAAGTAATGATGAGTACAGATTTGATTACAATATTGTGTTGAAGAACAATGTATTAAAGATCTAACCTTGTTTTTTCTGAGATAAAAAAACAAGATATTATCTAAGATGTAGCATATTTAGGTCATTTAGTTTTTATTGTTAGATCTTTAGGACAAAAACAGAAACAATGCAGTTACATGACAATATTCTACATATGCATATGCTAAATAGTTGCAAGTCAAATTTTGGTATGAGATAGTCAAGATGATTGTATATAAAATAATGGTAGTCTTATATTCAAAGCCGTAGTGGTTGCCCAGAACCGAACAGCATATTTCAAGTGAGGCCGCACCAATGCTTTATATAGTGTCACTATTACATCCCAGTCAATACCTCTTTTTATACATGCCAATATCCTGCTGGCCTTAGAGGCAGCTGATTGACATTGGATGCTGTTCTGCAATCTATGATCTTCTTAAAGTGGTTGTCTCACTACATCGATTAATCTTACCTCAATCCTATTTTCTCAGTTTCGTTTTTTAATTCAGAGGCTTGTTTACTGGCTGCTTCTGGCCTGCAGTGATAAGCTGCTGAGGTCACCAGGCCTGTAGCTATAGCGACCAGCACTGGCAGCCTATCAGAAGAGATCAAAAAGGTCTGTAGCTATAGCGACCTGAGGAGCTGATGCAGCCCATTCAGGAGGGGATATCTAGGAATAGGTAGAACAATGTTAATGGACACATATTGCAAAGTGACTTGTTTTTGTAAAATCTTTAACATACAAGGCAATCCTTGTAGTGAGACAACCCCTTTAATGAGCGATTCTCCCTGTTTTTCATCTGCATGGGTATATGATGCATTCAGATTATTAGTACTTAGATCTCTAACTTTACATTTATCCACAATGAACCTTACATACCAAATAGATGTCCAAACACTCAGTCTCCCCAATTCAGCTTGCAATTTATTAAAATCTTTTTATAGATTGCACTATACAGGGGCTGAGCTAATGGGGTAGCAGCCATAGCAACTGCTACAGGGCCTGGTGCATCCTGCCTCAGAATGCCTGGGCCTTCTGTTCCGAGTGTTCAGATGCAGGACTGTCCGGTCTCAGCAAAGCAGAATGCTGCCAACGCTAAACCACCTGGCAAGCCTAAGGCCTTAAGCCTACTTGGCTTCAGCCTGCAGTGCTGATGTGGGTGGTGCAATGATGTCATATCAAAGTGCAGCTCTCGCCAGGCTCAGAAGCTGGCCTGCCACTCGTCATGTCAGGGGATCATGGAGACAGGTGAGTTAGTTCTTTCTTTTTTTCAACACTAATGGACCCTACCTTAAGGAAGCCTACTTATATCAGGCCCCTTATAACCTACCTTAAACCTGTCTATCTATACAGGACCCCTATAACCTACCTTAAGTCTTCCTACCTATATGGGGCGCCTATAACCTGCCTTAATCAAAGCCTACCTAAAGCCCTCCTTTAGCCGGTCTATCTATGTGAGCCCCACCTATAGCCTATCTATCTATGTGGTCCTCACCTATAGCCTATCTACCTACCTATGTAGGCCCCACCTATATTCTATCCAACTACCTACCTATGTGGGCCTCACCTATATCCTATCTATCTATGTGAGCCTCACCTATAGACTTTCTACCTACCAATGTGGGCCCCACCTATAGTCTACCTACCTATGTGAACACCACCTATAGCCTATCTAACTACAGGCCTAGTTATGTGTGCCCACCTATACCTTACATGTGGCCCACATACTGCCTACCTACCTGGGGCCTAGCAACAACCTACTTAGCTACCTGGGGGATGCCTACCTAACTGGTCTAGCTACTGCCTAGCTAGGGCCAATCTACCTACCTACCTGTAGCCTACCTACCTAAGTGGGACCTATCTACCTACCTGTGGCCTAACAACTGCCTACCTACCTGAAGACTGCCAACCTACATACCTAGGGTCTACCAACCTATCTAATGCCGGTTTATTTACCTGCTAATATGAATCTGAGGGGTACAGGCAATAGTTGTAACACAATTTCCAGGGGGTCTGTAACACAATCTCCCGCGTGTGAATACTCTTTTCCTTTCCTCCTCTCTAAAAGATTGGGCCTCTAAGCTATGGACTGTACCCGCTATCCCAGCCCTGGAAAGTTTGTAAAAAGGTGTTGGAGAGTGATGGAGGTGCTGTAAAAGAGAGTATTCTAAGAAATTTGTGTCCAAATCTGCCGGTATGAGTGGTGACTTAAAAAAATCATCATGGCAGTAGGTACCATATGCAGAATAAAACAAAGTGAACGACTCTTCAGAGAAATGTCACCTGTGAGTCACAATATGTAACTGCACTTTTATCACTTATGTGTCAGAAGAGCCTATGTACACTGGTGTCTACAACTATATGGCCACTGTATGGAGGTAAAATTGGTCTTTGTATACTGATCTTAATTCAGTAGTTTAAATTGCGTAAAAACACATGTTTTTAAAAAAAAAAACAAAATATTTTTTTAATTAAAATTTAATATATCCTTTTTTTT